>LUCH01001108.1:127317-145812 GCA_013368495.1 Paragonimus heterotremus
TATGAAATCAGTACCGAATCACTAATACCCCGTCGTTCTCTACTAATTGATAAAACAATATGTTGAACGTCACCCACAATTGATCACACCTGTCGCATTCTCACTGACTTTCCAGTCAAAGATTTTTGTGATTTCAACTTGGAGAGGAGTTCTAGTCGAGGGGTCATCGACTGGAGTTAACATACAATAACTGTCTCCTCATGAAGCGATCGGTAACCTGATCATGACTCACAAGCGAAAGTGGCTGGGTGTTCACATGCGATGATAATTCGGTCGTGTCTAATATGACGCCAGTGACGTAGTGGTGAACATGGCTGTCTCATAAAAAGCGTGACCGAAGTTCTAGTCTCGCCTGACAAGCTCTTATGAGAGCGAAACTGGAGTCTAGTGCCTCTGCCGTTCGAAAGAGGTTGACTGGAACGTCTGCGGGAATGTGACAGTTGCGGTCATTTATTTTCAATCTACCTGACAAAAAATGTGGCAATTAGGTGAATAAAAACAACCTCGGCAGTTTCACTCAAAGAAGACGGTCTTCATATCGTCGAATTAAATGAACATTTATCAAACCCTTACTTTAAAATACTGTGTTTCTCTGTTCCACTTAATCAAAACTACAAGGAAACAAACGTTATGAGATGTTAATCTTTCGATCCATCTCGCGAACTGCACCACAGGTGCATGGCAGAATTAGTTGAATGGAGTCGGTAGCACTAGTACAAACTAGACGGTGCAAATTTCCTACACTTATATGCACACCACAGTGTCTGTCTGCTGGATCAAATCAGCTTCACTGGTGGTCAGAATTTAGGTTGCCGCTGATGAGAGAAATTAAAGTGTAAACATCCCAAAAGGTTTGATTGGTTTTCATAGATCGATGGTGACCTTCTTTTTAAACTTTGATATCAAAAACGAGTTGGGCATTCGATTTGTTTGTTTAATTCCACACAATTTCTGATCAATGCCCTAAGTATGCAAAAGTGATAGAGAACTACTGAGAGCATGAAACTGCGTTTCATTAATCAAGTCATTAGACTTAGAATTAACAACCCCAACCATGCAGATATCGAGTCATTCCAACTGCGCACCCTGTGCACACAATGGGGTTAATTTTCAACATTTCCAACGCCAGAAAATAAAAGACGATTAATTAATTTGGTTTTTAGTCAAGAAATGACAACAGTCGTTGATATCGTAGGACTTTTGTAAACGGTTGTAACCTGTTTCATTTGAAAGAACAAAACTATTCAGTTGTGTGTACAGTTCCAGTAGAAGACGACGGAATAACAGAATCGGACAGATCGTTTGTTTCTCAATTCAACTGAACGTGTGTAAATGCGGTTAGGATTATGCAAAACGGAAGAGTATGTTCAGTCGGCATAAGTTGTGAGTGTATCATTTTAAACAGATTGAAGTTCTCAAAAACAATTTAAAAAATGATTTCTAGTAAAACTTAGTGCCGTTTGAAAATTTTCTGGAAAGCGACAAGTCCTAATCCGTAGCCACCTAAAAATGTAGCTTGAGTTAAAAACTCTTTGTTTCCGTGAATGAATCCTAAAAGTCGCCATGGTGTTAAGCTTACCGAAGTTGGTTGACAAGAAACTCGCTGTTTTTATCGAAGTACTAGTGTTTAGTGTCAACAGGACAAACAGTAACTTTTCATCAGTCCTCAAAAACCTCAACTTTTACTCTCGGATTCAATTCTATTGAAATTCTGCAGGACAGGCTAACAAAACGATTCATTGTAAATTGTTCTTATCCCGGAAATCTGAAAGAAAAACCAGTAGATTCGAGCAGAATTTGAATGACCAGAAACTAAAAAACGCCACGCATTTATGTAACGGAAGCAGTTTACCGAAGATAAAGATGGACTGTTGAGTACACAATTATTTGTGCAGCTGCTCCCCGTTTAACTTCGAACAAGTCTAACCAAATAAAAATTGTGTTAGTGTGAGCTCACCATATCTTCTGTCTTAAACATCGTTTTGGCGTCCGCAAGTAGTCTACAGAACCCCAGGCACCTGATGTTTTTAAACATGTCCTGGTCATCTAATTGCGTTGTACACTCTTAATCTCCTGGAATTCCTCGGAACAATTGACAGACTAATTACAACACAATAAACATGAGAATGACTAACTAGTGCTTTCAGTCTAACAGCGATAAAATATTCCCGTGAACTTCTCGTAAATATAAGTGTGGATATGAATGGATTTGATGATGGCTACATTTTTAAACCTCATTATCAATTATCGATTTTCGGACATGCTATGGACAATCTAGAAGACAACTTTCATGAACGGAGTTTTAAACAATGGATTCAATTTACTAAGACAGCATCGCGGGGTTTTAATATTGACTAGTTGCGTTCTTCGTGTTCTCAGTAAGAGACAAACTGCCAAAGTTAATCAGCTTTTGCGAGTGTTCACTTGTGTGTAGTTGATAAATGCCCTACATGATTCACAGTACTAAGCAACTACACTTTAAGTGGCAACATAATTGCGTGAATACGAAGACTCTGTTAACAAAAAAGGACGTTTTCCAGGTCGCCTAGAAACTGACCAGGAATTATTGGACTTTTTTTCACATGGATCGCTGTCAAGACCAATAACGGCACGTTGTGAAGCCATCAACTGCTCTAAGAAAATCTTGCGCGTAATGAATCTCCAAGGACCTACAACCGATCAGATACTCCATTGCGATTGGTGATCGTGTGCTTGATAGCAATCGAACAGTCGGAGATCTGTCCATTAAATAATTGTTCTAACAGTCTGTTAGCTCAGAGTTTTCGACGACATCCTGATTTATAAACACACCGCTCAAACTACGTCGTTTTATCCGATATAAACGGGAAAAACACCTGTCTATCTTCTGACCACGGCACTTACTGTTCATACAGCGGAATGTATTATCGAAGTACACGGGGTACGCATACCCGGCCAATACACCCACATTGTTTAGGCATACATGCCTTCTAAAGAACGTGCCTACGATCTTTAAACAGATAGTGTTTCTACAAAGTTTTCTCAAGTACGCACTATCATTTGCACTGTTCTAAGGAATTCTGTGAGTGTGAGAAAACTATAGCAAAAATAACTTGCAAACGAATTAGTACCTTTTAGAAAGAAACCAGTTTTGGTTTAATAATCATTGGTTAACTAATCATTACTGGTTTAATAGTTAATACTTAGTGTGAATAGAACACATGACCAGGATATAGCCAATTTCAGTCTGTAACTGAAGGTCAATAAGTGTATCGTGAACAGAATAATATGGAGAGGCAAACCATGTAATGCTCCACGAGCCAACAGTCTTCATCATCAGAAGACACGGACATACGGCTAACTTAGAACAGGCATACAAGAATCTTGACAGTAATCAGGCTCAGGTCTTTTTCATTTCCCCATTAATCTGTCCAAACTTTTAAAGTCGACTTCCATCAAGTGGATCTTTGATTCAAACATTACAATAACTCACACGTCCACGTGTGGACAGAGTGGACGAAAGATTATTCTAAAAAATATCACATAAATTACGTCTTCTCATTGTTTTATTCGGATGAATTTAAGAAAACAATCGTTCAAACTAAATATCAACCGATTAACATTCGCCGACACACCATTCACACAACAACAAATGCTAGCTACCTACTGAGATCATAAAAAATCAAAAGACTCACCAGTTTTTATAACAGCAGAAACAAATGGTTCCTAGAACACACGCACGTAAATTCAACTCATTTAGTTTGATCGGGAAAGTTATCAAGACATATCTGGCTGAGAGTACGATTCCGTAGCAGATAAAACCGCTCAATTCAGTAATACAATAATCCGAAAATATGATGAAGGAGAAGATGTAAACGATGTAATGAGAATTGGAGCACAGTCACCAAACTCCATCACATTGATAAACGCAGATCTGACTGGATCGATGATGGTGTGGATAACAGAAGCTGTGTGTGTGTGTGCACACGTGTGCGTTCGTTTGCTTCAAAGCATGTGTGTGTGTGTACACTGAGGCACTTTAGTGGAATTTGATCAAGGTGTCCCAAGAGAACGGTGAAACAGTTAAGAGGGTACCGTAGTTCGATTGCCTAAGTCGATATTAGTTATCTGTTCTAACTGTCGCCTTACCGACATCAACCGTAATTGGAGTGTAGAATGTGAACATCAATGATACCGATTGAACCGAATAATTGCCCCGTTGAACTTTAGAGGTGTGGTGAAATTACACTTAATTGACGCGATGATTAGCCGCATATACTTATTAGTTATGAGGTCAACCAAGTAATCAGAACGAGAAAGTAAGTAAGCACGTGTTCGTCTCATATCAGGTGGACTTACTTAGAGCGTAACAACGGATTTCCACAATTCAATGCAAATATGGTTTGATTTTCAAACGTAATGCGTTCGAAAAGAATAACTGATAACGCCAGAGAGGTCGGAATAAAATTACGAGCAATTCTATTCATGTATATTTATTGTCAAAAAGGAATCAGCAAATAAGTACCGATATGATGTCAAGCTTGCGTTCCAGCATAATATCGCTATTTACTCACGTTTTGTTTTACAAGAAATCAGAAAAGAATTACATTCGATATTCATGAATACAATTAATCACAGGTGATTGTCACATAGTTCGTTCAGTATAGTAAATGTGAACGGCAGTCATTATGGATGAAATGTGAATATGTAAAGGCAGCACAAATTGGAGTATGCTGTTCTAACATAAGGTCAAATAACCAGTCATCTTCTCCTCGTTATTATTGGTCAATCGCACCCAGAAATCATACTCGTTATTTGGCAAGTTCAGTGTTTTATCATCAGTCTTAACTAAATAACTTTATCTAAAACTATGGATATGTCGTCTGAATCCGGAACAGGTACTTAGCGTTGAGGCCTCATTCGGAACAACGATGGTGTAATCCGTCGGGATAAAGCGGAAAAGTGAATTGATGCACCATGCTTAAATGACTCATTTTCCCTTACAAAGATCGCATTTTTCACGACTTCTGACACAAACTACATATAATATTCGCTCAAGAAGAGATGTGATATCAGAATTGTTCCAGTTCATCAGATTAAAGAAATTCCCGGATGACATACATACCTCTGGAAAAATGTAACAAATTAAGCCTAATATAATAGTTTAAAGCGGATATCAGTTTCATGTTTCCCGTGATGCAAAATTCATAAAGGTTGAAATTCAAATCCATGCCGTGGCAAGGATATACAATATTGATGAGCAGTAACGAGTACGAAATCCGAGTGTCGGGCCACTGTCAGAAAATAAGTCCTATTCATATGGAGCACATGTTTAACAATATACTGAACACTCTGTATACGACAACCAATAAGGAATATTCATATGGACAACAAAACGTAGTAGAGTGATGCCAAAATTGGGTTCTAATGTACCAGAGTGGTAAAATTCCTTGATGACATCTACAACTCGGAAAACTGCAATTAATCAGTCGCATTATAAGACGAAACAGACTATTGTTCATTATTTCTGCTAATATGAAACGTGAGAAGGCTACATAGTATATGACTTAGTATGTATGACTTAGTCCAATCGGTCTGATAATTGCACCCGGTTGATTAAAACACAATCACACTCCGTCATTAAGAAGCGAAAGGCATCGGATACTCAAACCAACGAAAGTTGTCATACATGTACACACTGCATATTTTGATGAGGCGTAACAGTTCAGCCACTTATGAACCGTATGGCCATAACTCATCCTCACTGTATTTAGATAAAACCTGTTTGGGTTATTGTTGCCAAGCCCTAGGTTTATTTCCACAAGAGAAAAACAAACAGCTACATTTAGAAGTGTAGTTCTCTAGCTTGCATTCACGGTTGTCAGAAATTAGTGTATCAACAATGCTAGATATTGGACGGCTGAACTCAAGACTTACTAACTGCCGTTATCAGTGCCACGACAGTAGTGCTATAAGTTAACTATCTCCGGTATTTTAGATTACTGATGAGTAGTCGGGGATTTGGTTGATCTCAAGTTGAGCATCACTCACAATTGATTGCAGCTATCGCATTCCCATACACTTTCCAGTTGGCCCCTTTCGAAAAGAAGCCCTATATAATAGGGGTGCAACCCAGTGTGTATCTGTTTGATAAAATGTCCGGATGAAGTAAAGCTCAGAGTGTGAACTAGACGTTTCAGACGAAAACGGCTCGGACAATTCAAATTCAGTTGACACCATACCCAGGCCTTACTACAAAGTAGACGATATGATTGCATGGTAGACAAACATGGTTTTTAAATCCTGGCTGTGGTTGTTCAAAGCTTCGGAAAACAGCGTTAAATCTTGCGAAACGAGTTCGTAACTAACCATCTACTCACAGACTCATCGATAACCTGCTCCGCAAGTAGCAGACCTCTGAGGAATTTTGCACAGCGTCCGCATTGATGCAGATTCCAAGTTTGGGCTTAACATCTCCATCCGGAGAAGGCTAAGAAACAGAAATTGCCTTACTAATGTTGACAACCACTTCAGATGTTTTTGTCATGGTTTCAAAAATCATAGACATTCACTGTAGTTGTTTTTCATTGTGCGCAAATAACGTACATAATCTACAAACAGCAACTACTTGCCATTTGTATAGCGTGAACATCAACCACCTCGACAGTAGTCAAATGATGTTCTCAAAAACGCAGCTCGCATCATGCATTGTCAAGTAGTGGAACATGTTTTACCTAACTTCACGTTTATGTCAGTTCTTTCGATCTTCTTTTTTCCTTCCTAATTTTATTAGGAAATGCGTTCTTTTCATCGTCCTATCTAGATGTATGAAAGCCTCAAAACTTGAGCAGCCCCTTACTTCGACTGACTCGCTGTAAGAACAATCCGATAGCTTGTCACTTTGAACTTCCAACCAAGATGTTGTGCGCCCATTGACGTCATCCACAGAAAATTCTCACTAACTCTTATGACTATTCTTTGCTCATAGTCGATCAAATATGACAGAACATTATGCAATCGCTTGTCTCTCATGACAAGATTTACTACCACTTGTTCCAACGACAGTTGATCCATGATTAGTAGTTTGACACAGTTGTTAGAGACCTAACTGTGAAAAATCTAAGCTTCACCTAGACTCAAACAAACAGCAAGAACAGCATGTCCAAACGCAAAATGTGCTCAACCAGCTGAGCTGCGATGTGAAGCTCGGAGCGAAGAATTTGTACATTTGGATTCAGTAGCATACATAGCCAATCATCTTTCTTGTAGTTCGCCTGATGATCCGGGAGGATCTGCTGTCCCAACAGGCTTTCTCAAGTTCACCAAACCTAAGCAGAAAAGATTCCAGTTCTTGATGGAGTTTCATAGGTCGGCTAGTGAAGGGTTTTTGCATTCCAGTGGGCTTTTCAAGTCGCCACTTCATGTTCAACCGTAGTCCAGATGTGTGACAATGAGGATTTCGTTCAATTGTAGACAAACGTCGCCGTCTGAGAATATGAACATGACAATTGCTGTTAGTTTGCCGCGAGTATTATAAGTTAAGATAATTAACAATAATCTCTTACCGTTTCGGAATATGTTGATACTATACTGTTTCGGCTTTCTCTCGATGTGATGTAAGTGTGCAGCCGATCTGACATTATCGCCGACCTCAGGTTGTTGTTATGCATCAGTGAATTCGATACATCTCATGGATCGCACATGATGGACTATGCTGAGGTTCACTGTCTTAATCTAACATCTAACATCAACAGTATGCCACTTCAATTAATCATTCGACATGGTATGTGCAAGTGGTCAACCTCTGGTATCACTAGGATCCTCGGTTCTATCAATAGGCAAGGTTAACCTTGAGATGCCAGATACGACTCACGTGATACTGATTTAAATCTTCACACCGAAGCATTGTACTTAACACACAAATAAGTATGACTGAATAACAAATTGTTCCGTGGAAAAAACACCTTTGCGGACAAACGGCTGCAGTGAAGGCGCGCATGCACCAAGTACTGGCAAGCAAGGGTCATCACTCGAGCATTACATAACTGGAATCGGTATTCACAAATCTTATGAATTTTCTTGCCAACTGAACTCAAGTGTGTGTAAGCCTCATACCCGTTTAGTACGGCAGTTTAAAATTACATTACGGCATTTCATAACACTCCATTAAATAAGATAGCTGCACTGAATATTGATTTGGAAAAATGCGCGGTCAATTTTGCATAGTTGATGCCCGTGTGGACGTCTGCTCAAATTAGCACCAAATAATAATCGAACAAGAGTTCCGCAGACGGTTGTACCCAGTGACCACTAACGAAGTGGTCGACAACTGTTTCGAACTAGTTGGGCCTAGCAGCATTACGCACGTCTCAGAATCGAACACACGACCAGACGTGTGTGATGCTGATGAGACCCAACTAGGTCGAACCAGCTGTCGACCACTTTTCACTGGTGGTCACTTGGACTAACCGTCTGCAAAAACTCTTTCTCAATCCATTCTGGGACTGTGGTAGATGCCTGCTCGTTTGCATGCCAACCACAAAAAGATTAATCGATTTCAGCCTATGAGCGAACGGAAGCGCAACGGCTAAAGAAACTAATAATTGAACCAAGTTATGCATCAAAAAGACGTAGATCTAACGTCATCATACGGACGACTTGAGTAAACGTATCTATAATTATTTCCACATATGGAATTAAAAACCTTGGCGAGAGTGCACGGAATCATCCCTACTACAATTACGTGTTTGATCTTACAGTTTGATTCCTAGCTCGGGACGTAGGAGGCGTTTCTTGGGAATGAGTCAAAAGTTAGACCACGGAGGTCCCAGGTATATATGACAAGCAATCACTATACAAGACAGTTATGATGAAGACCAGATCAGGCGAGACAACAGCAAATGACAGTCAATGTCGAACAGAAACAAGTTATGGAGAAGACAATAAACATACACGGATACATATAGTTCAGACAGAGTTGGAACTAATAATCGTCCAGGCACAGCTGTGATCTGGTAGAACAATACATTCACACGGCACCGAATGTGCTCCCGGAAATGTCCACCGAAATAGTCTGGTTTCACTTGTACCAGCTGAAGTTTGATATTACTGTAAGTTCGCACAATTGCGAAGAAAGTGTTATCTCCGGAACTCGGATCGAGCAATGTTACGCGTTTCGTTCTGTCTGCCTCATTAGGAGATGCTCCTCTCAATACAATAACAACAAATAATGACTAAGGTATATCAGTTTGTAAGACATTTGGATGTTTTTATGCTAGAAGTGGACAAGATACGAGATAATAGAAGTGTCGTACGTTGACGCATATAGCTAGAAAGTAGTTTAAACAGACATTAGGAATATGTGAGAACGAGGGGAACCAGAAAGGAAAACATTTGCAAATTCCTCTAGAGCACTCAAATGCCTTGACAGCGTATAGTAAAAGTGGACATTGAATAGGGTCGGCTATAAACGAAGAGACAACAGACCTTGATGATAATTTCTATTCGTCTGAAAGAATCCCTGCACAAAATCAAACACCACAATCAATGCGGAAGTATGCAAAGATGTACGAACGATTTCTACGGGTTTTCATCGATTCGACTAAAACACTGGACGCTCAATTTCGACAAACACAAAGCATATTGTTAGACCTATTTAATTCGGAAGTAGTCGCATGATAACTGTGTAATTGAGCTCGGTTCATTAGTGGGAGAACCGGTACTGAAAACATTGAGCTGAGGATCTTTAAACAAGGAGACGATACAATCCGGCACTGGCCAGAATTAAGCAGTTAATATCGAGACGAAGACTACCAAAAAATATACTGTAAAGCAGTTTGGAAGTGAGTGATTTGTTACGTTTTCTACAACAACCTCGTCTTCATATTTAACAAAAATGTGTTCGTTAGAGTAAGCATATCGGAAAAGAGAAGGAATGATTTTGCAAGACATCAACGTTGTTTGATGTCCAGATAGAAGTCTTAATGTTGCAGCGTACAGACTGTCAACGTTTCGCAAGCTAGCCATAGAGCGGTCAGGTGAGCAGAGTTCACAATGTAAGATTCACAAGCGGTTACCACTAGGCTTACTGTATACATTACACTAATCCAGTAACACATGCAAGCAACCTTGTTTTAACATCTAAAAGAGGAAATAAGGTTCTTTCGATCATCCATAAACAGAGCAACAAGCCCATCTGCAGCCTTTTCAACTTACTCACAGCACTTTACTGTTATGGCTCATTTGGCACTAAAGACACAGATGTCGTGGATTCAAATATTCTTTCCCATTACAGAAAGACAACACAAACTAACGAACTTTCGAAAAATCGAAATAAAAATGCAATCCAAGCCTTCATAGAAAAATACTTCGATAAGATTCCATCACTACTCACACTTACTATGATTTGTCAGTCATCGGACTGTGTCCCTAAAATTGCTACGCAATTATGGTGATGAGCTGGTAGCTCATCCAGCAACAAAAAACCTGATACGAAAGTGGTTTTCAGCACAACGTCGGTCTAGGTTTTACAGCGTACAAAGAACAATACCTAAAACAAGTACCATTAGGCTTAATTTCCTCCAGTCAATTGATTAAAGACAGTTTAAATATTGACACAGATTTTTAATACCGTCGGTGGGGGAAGTCCTTCATGTTCTAACGCTCGCCATCACATCAAGCATCCGCTCAGTTGGTTAGTTAATCGATGTGATGTGTACAACAGTCATCTCGGTTCATGCTAGTCAATCAACCAGAGTGAGGTAATCTTGTTGCCAAATGTACCTATCGAATTCGGGCTACCCTGACCTAACAACTGTCTAAAAATCGTGAGCTTACTCTCTAAATTAACTCTGTTATGTTGAATTGCAAATCATTCATGAGGCTGGTTGTGATTTGTTGTACCTCTTGAGATCACCGGTTCTTGCTGACCGATCACACCTTCCCACCGTAACAAAAGAAATTACTGCAATCTAGTAGGGTTAGATTTTCAGCTCCAGTCTAATGTCATTTTCTCGAGACTAAGATTTACGGTTAAATGTATGGGAATGTAACAGTTGAGACCAACTGTCAGTGATGTCTAACGTACACAGAAAAACTCCCACTACTCGACTGTATCACCATAAGGCGTTTGTCATCATGTGAAATGTAAGTTATCACGCTACCCGAACAGAGAACCGGTAATAGAGTAAGCAGTTTACAAATTATTCAACCTGATAGTTACCAAAGTAGTTTTGTCTCATCCAGCAGAATTCCCAAACGATTACCAGAATACAGCCCTTCTCAGGATGCACTGACTGACCTACTATGTTTCATGGCTTTGAATGCACATCGAAAGTTTGTGCAACCGTTACACTGGTCATGGAAACCGTGTTGCCATTTAACGGTGCAACTACTTTCAAAACCTATTGGTGTTTGGCTAAAACGTAAATATTTCCCAGCGACTAAAAAAAATACTACAAAGCCATTACTTGTCAGTCCACGTTGTCTTTTTCCCGACTGGTGTCGCAGGATGTTGGGAAACAATTATTTAAGTTTCATTATCCGATACGGAAAGACCGCAACAGGATTTTATTCACAATTCAACGTCGCTTCCCGGGTTGGATGCGTGAAAAAGCATGGTAGCTTGGGCAAGGTTATGCATGCGGTTCACCTTACACTTCGGTAACCTAGCTCTCGACAGTCTGGTTGGTGTGTCGTGCGATACCCGTGACTGGTTCACTGAGCCGGTACGTGCGCTCATTTAAACCACAAGTCAGATGACTTCCGTTTAACTGTACAATCGATCAGTGATGACATAACTCCAGCACAGAACGCCATCAACGTCACCAAAGACAGTAACACATCAGTGGCTTGCGCCGAAATTTAACACTGGACCAAGTTAAAGTTGTCAGGAAAAAATACAATACAGCTGCCGATCACGACTGACACAAGGACTTAGTGCTCAAACACATGGTTAGTCGTTTCGAATCAGAAACACACGGACAAGTTGATAACAAGTAGAAGCATTAATCAGAAAACAGCACTATATGTTTCGGGTCTGACTGAGCGTGTTCTGCGACCTACCAACAAACGAGGAACGGTAAGCGAAGACGGTAACGTCGGACGTGGAAGTTGGCTTCGATTCGGTTGTGGCTGATTCCTATTAAAAATAGATAAGCCTGGTGACACCAGGATACGTTGCTTTTGAAAGCACAGATTTGATCCCTGATTCTGTCTGATGTAGAGTTTTCAGAAGAGGATAGCATTTTTTAACGGGTCACCGGACGTAAGTTGAGGCATGCATACACACTATATTGGGCAGGAGAATGAAATGATACGTCTGAGCTGTAGATCTAACCGTTATTTGTTACCATGCAGCCTTGTCGATTATCTGAAGGTCATACAATGTAAAGCAATTCAGAACTCAATATGACGCATACCGAAATTCACGACCCAAAAATTACTGATAACTAGTACGAAGTCTTCGGTCTCCAAATCAAGAAGAGTGCATGTCATGGATATATAATAAAACAGAAAGGAACTACGAACAAGAGGGGAAGGAAAGGGAATATGATGTCCTGTGGAGCATTGAAAACAATAGCTGACGGCACCATGTCACTAAACAACAGCTCCCGATAGTGGGAGCTGTCGGTTCAAACTGGTTGGACAGGAGATGGGAGGAGAACAAAAATTTATTTGTCCTTCTCCAAATCTTCGATCAACTTTTGGTGACGTTCAATGGCCTCCTGAAAAAAAACACAGAGACAAACACAAGGGGATTAGAAAATACACAAGAGAGCTCAAATGACTGTAAACGGTCAGTCTGTACCACCAGCTTACGGCCTTTCCTTCACAACTGAGAGATAAATACTGCGGAATTCTATTGTAAGAGTGATTTGATCACGACGGGATAAGCTGTAGCAGTTATTTGTGGAAAATATCCATATGTACAAAAAACTGCATCTTCTTTTTGTGCACGTTCAAACAAAGTTATCCGAAGACAAATGAAAGAAGTCCGAGAGTATACAATGAGGAGAAGGGGAAGTCACAAACAATGTTTACGATTAGAGACTTTTGGGGACGTCCAGTTACACAAATGCTAGGTCGACTACAAAGTAAGGACAATTTACTTAGTGGAAAAGTGAAAATCTACAAAACTGCAAGTGATGTGCTACACTCATTTATCGGTCGGCTGTTTGATAATATTAAACGGACCATGTAAACGTCTTGATGTTGACTGTTCGTGGAGTTTTTGGCAGCCATGATCTATCCTGGATTAATTTCACATCGGAGCTGTTTTTACGTTTACTTTGAAACCAACTCTCAGTGATAATCACATGTGTATTGACTTGGCTGATGATGAAAGCGTACAGATATACGCGATTTACGAACAGATACACAGTGAAATATAACTCGATTGATTAGAAGTAGACCAATCGCATGCGTAAACTCTGAACGGTTGCAAGCCAAAATAATGGAGTTACCTAAAACTCTATCAGACTCGTAGATCAGGTGTGAAGGGAGATATTCGCATTCCATTATGAAAATGAAGTAAGTCGTGAATTTCCCGTGAGAATGAACTGAAGAAAACTACAACTGAACATCCACACATGGCAAGCCAACTAGAAGAAAGGGCGCGAAACGAGACACATTTCAGTGGGCGATAACAGAAAACACCGTCAAGTGCTGCGAGAGTAGGACATATCAGTAACGGACAAAAGAGAGGTAGTTCAGAAGAGACCTAATTGTAAACGATCTGGAGACCCAGGCTAGATTCGAACGCGTGACAGAAACCGCACACCATTGTGATGTATACCCTGTCAGCTGAAATAGTAAAATACATAGGGGATTCAGAAAGTTTGCAGTGCGTTGTCCACGCATCTCAATGTGACACGGATATTGGCTGAGAAATCAAAAAGCGCATCCAAACTGTTGATAAAATCTGAGTTACCATAAACCACAATTAGGTTGTCATCCATCAGAAATATCCGACGTATACATGTTCCACGACCACATGTAGTACTTTCCGAGTAAATAGAGAGTATACGAGTAATAACCATCTACCTTCCCGTAGGGGATTTAAGACCGAGTTATATAGTCATACAAGTTTTTCGATGTGGCCCAACTTTGAATGTCCGTCAGAAATGACCGTTCGACTTTGTATTCTACCGCCTTTTGTTGTTGAGGCGTATCGTTGTAACCATCTTTTCATTGGTTGTCCGAATTTCCAATTAGCAACGCTCACAAAATTTGCCGGATAAGTAATGGCACTAATCGGTGCAAATAGGATCAGATCCACCCTTCTCCACATCAAAACTAAATACCTTAACATACACTATTTTCAACAGAAATGCTCATTCGCTTAGGAAAACATCTTTCATTTGACCCCTTGAAGCTGGTGAACGAGTTTAGAACCGCAGAAGGATTACCATACAAGTACAACCATGGACCACAATTCAGACTGAATCTAGCTCAATCCAATACAAATAGAGATATATCATGTAGCTTATCCGTACAATTGTATTCATTGAAATCTGAGATCTAACCTACGTGAGGTAGCTGACCTGATCAGTTTGCAGATAGACCGAGTTGTTCCATACCATCGTTGTTATTGTCTTATCGGTTTTGCACGAACACAAATCATGTGCAATGTGTAAGTATGAGGTGTTTTCATCACATATTGTTCACCCAATACAATCGAATTCCTGCCTAACAAAGCATCGGTGATCCTCAAGCAAAAGGCACGGGTCAGAGTAGAATGCTCTCACGAATCAAACACACATACATATGTACAAACTGTTCTAATATGAGAGTAGCAATTTTGCGGACATCGTAGAAACAAAGTGGAAAATGAAGTAGCAAGTGAATGGTCATGATGACCTTGTTCAAAATCATGAAGTGTTTACATATAAACATTCATTCAAGAGTTATGGTTGCGGTTTAGCTCCAGTTCACTGGAGTCCCTACATTAGTACAGAATTTGAGGATAGTTGCAGCTGATGTACGCAAACTCAGTTTTATTCAAGATCCTAAGTGGCTCGTAGCAGATAAAATGGAGGTTCACTGACCAACAACAATCACGTGACGGAAAACTTGCCTTCGCGAACCTTGACAAGTGACCACATACTACCTAAGTAATCAGACTTTGTTCGTCAGTACGAGATTGCCTTGGTAGCTGATGTGTATGCATGTGTATGAGTGTATTTGTTGATTGTGTTGTTTAGCCTCACAATGCCCATTGAACTTTGTTATATAAACACACAGACTGCAGTATGTACCTGATGAAATGCAGCGAAATGTGCTCGAGAGATACATTGTGCAAAAATCTGTTTCTGAGTTCTCTGTTCGAATTTGTGACGGGAAAAGGTTGCTTTGCTTCACCAGACTTTGATTTGCATAGTGTTCTGTCGACGCTTGTTCTAGGTTATCCCCCGCCTCAGAAAGACATCGTTATCGGTCAGTCCCGTTAGTAGTTATTTTAGAGCAGGACATTAAAATTTTATGTACAGACGGACCGAATGCCATTCTTGGGGTACAAAACTGTGAAATACGACTTTAGATGAATGTCCCTTTCTTGTATGTATGTGCATCCTCCACCAAAGAATGATGTGCTTTGAGGAGTAATTTGACAATCGCAATAGTCGCTACTCACTGTTTGTCAGTAGCTCGATAGATAAATTGAACACCACTCACAAGTGACTGCAAGTATTGCTTCCTCATGGACGTCCCGGCAAGTTGTTTTCAAAAGGGCCCTATAGTTCTTCAAACATGGGCGCCCAAGGGAACAACCCACCAGAAATTGAGACGGTGTGGTCTTAACGAAAAGTCAGTCACAAAACACCGGACCCGCTGAACATTCACAATCAGCGAATCATGACGGGTTTGTGACCATTAACTGTGTTCGTCTGGGCCACAGATGGAAGGCTGTGAACACGGTCGACCAAGGAAAACAGGGTTGTCCGCTGCAAACTAAAACTAATCCCGAAACGACGTACAGATTGAAGAATTTTCACGCTCAACCGACTGTGTGAATAGGCCAGTCAGACCTAAACAGTGTACTACCACCCGCTCCACACAGGTTTTCATCTATCAAAGTTTCAGTGACTTTGACTAATAGTACAGAGATCCACATTTTATTAACATTGTGGAAGACAGACATATGGGAAACATATATTTTTGATTACTTATCTACAAGTTGTTATGGTAAGCCGCATCCTTTTACAGTCGCAGTTATTAAAATATACCCAAAACGGTCTTATAAGAAAACTAGACCCATTTACAGGGCAGCGCATGATGAGCCACGAACTGCAGTCAATTTTCAAATGTAGGATATAATTTGTACAACACGCAACTAGAATTGTCAAATGTCACACCTTGGCTCAAGGTATGGCCATAGATTTAGATTGAAGTTGGTGGGCTTATAAAACTAGCTGGTGCATAAGTCGATAAACCAAAATCATGCAAGGGTTGTTCACGTATCTTTTGAAGAAGGCAGTTGATTAGGCAGATGAAGCAACCAGTTCCACCAAGTATTTGAACAGATGATCAACTGAGATTAAAGATTTCATACTGCGAGGACACATATGAAATCGAGACACCCCACCGTTGTGAAAAAGGAGAGGAACGGCGGTTGCTAACTGAAACACAACTATGGATCTCCCTTGGATGGGCGATAAGGAGAGATGCAGCAGATCGACGGTCAAAAGATGAGAGGTCAAGACAAGGCAAATACTCCAAAGACAGCATCACTTCAGGCAAGTGTCATTTCAGATTACATAATCGGATCGTGCCAGGTGAATTACTGATTTGCCTCCGTCGATAGGCGTAGTTAACTAAAAACCAGTATGACCAAGTTTTCGCCGAGCGCCGAGTTGCACACCTGCATCTCGCTTTCACTCAAGCTGTGTTGTGTTCGTCAGTGATACACTGGGTTAAACGCATTCGTGTATTTACAGCAAGGTAGGACGTGTCTTTTCACGCAGTTAACATGAAACTAACTAAAGTGAAAGCCCACAGTTGGTGTGCAGCTGCCCTGATGATTCCCGAAATGCAGCAGCAACCGCCAGATTCTTCGATCACATAACGAAACTAACAGATTCATCAAATGTAAAGCGACTGATCGAAAAGCTTGAACAGACGGACTCCTTTATCGACTAAAACAGTAGTAATATGCCACAACCAGCAACAGATGAATCAAAATAACGATGAAAGGCTTGAAGACTAGAAAAGAGGCTTTAAACAAAAGGCCGAGTTTTGATTCAGAAGTGCAAATTACTCAGATCGCTTGTTCGAAAAATTCTGAAAACGTGTCGAACTCGACCTTTCGTACAACTTTAAGTGCAACATCTCACCGACAAGTAATCTGTTCGTTGACATATGGTTTGCTTTTGAAACCTACAAAGAACGGATGTTCATTGGGCAATACTGCATAAAGGACCAGTGATTCGGTTAAATAGACTTAATTCAAAACCACGTCAGTGAACAGCTAAAAGCGCAGCGCGATGCAGCATAACATGAATATGATCTAGTGGCAGTCATGATTTGGAATGGAAGTTCAGGAACTAAAACTGTAGAACCATAGTTGTCTAGTCGAAACTTATAAAGCAGAAGTCGGACTCCTGACAAAGCTAATTCTTTTCAGGTTTCCCATATTTACAAATGTTAAACTGGACGACGTAAATGCTCATACATAAATATGGTTGAACAAAATCAACAGACAGGGGCAATGTGTAACGGTTAGCCGGATCCGAAAAGCAGTATCATTAGTGTTAAAGAAGTGACAGTAGTCGAACCGTACACAACACTAGGTGATCAAACGTCTGGGAAGGAAAGGGGTTCAGTGAAACAAAGACCGTGGTACGCAATACGGTGCATAAGTGAATATAGCGTTAAGGTGTTTTGATTTGAGCATAAATGCAGAGCATGCACACAGAAATACCGGTTATTCCCGAGGTCAACAGAACATTACATTTTTTAAGAATGACCACGATCTCTTCGCCGTTTCGTCCATAATGTAGACTATTCAGGTACACAACTACTGTCGCTCCATTATAATAACCGAGAGTCACTTTCCTTCTGACAAACTTTGTTATGCAGATGATGTTATCATACAAAGTTAGTAACTGAAAAGGGCAGTCTCAACATGCTTTGAGCCAGGTACGCATCATTTTCAAACTTTACTACCGCGGCTAATTGCCAGTTGTGCTGACCAACACGACTAAATGCTATCCGTAAATCACAGTCTTACTGAAACAGGTTATCGGGACCACTCTGGTGATGATAAGTTATAATCGCTCCGCAACATTGATAACAGATTTCATTTTATGTGTTGTTCATGATGATTCTGATAATTAGATATCGAGCATCGTTTGTCAGTATTGACATTCCTCTGACATACAACAATATGTTCATCGCAGTCGTCAGTTGCATTATCAATGGGTACATACGCAGCATTGTAAAATCTGGTGTGAAACAGTGCATACTGTAGCGAAAAAGCGTTCAATAAAGCACAATCTTTATTGTCCGACTCGCTAGTTC
>LUCH01001109.1:6338-40502 GCA_013368495.1 Paragonimus heterotremus
GTTCGTGACTGAAGAGAGTAAACGAAATGTTAACATCTCGCGACGTATGTCTTCTATCGTTACTGGTGAACTGGATCAAGGGAACGCAGTGTTTCAAATTTCTCAGACTTTGTTTGTGTTAATCAACAGGTCTATCCAAATGGACATGGGCCGAGTCAGGTGAATTACCTCGAGTCGAATATGTTGTAGTAACCGAATGGATAACGCACATTCACAAAAGACCGTATTTCAAAGCCCATCAACTGCGATAATGAATTTTGTCCCAGACATCTGACTGCGTATCTCGCCCGTACAAATATGTGTAAACGTGATACGTCTAAATGAACTTAAGGGACCTGATAAGCATAGCTCACTCGTGCGGACTAAGCGTTGGAAGGATTACTGTGGTATAAACGGTCCTGACCAACGCTTTCAAGATTTCTAGATACACGGCTTTAGGTATGTGTCACAATATATTAAAAGAAAAAACACACGGCTGGAAGGAATTGAAAAGTGACATCACTACAAAAGGAAACACTCCTTTTTTGCAGCGTTTATTTCAAGCAAGTCTGTTTACGACGAATCTCTCCTGACCTAAAAAGTGCAGTTCCCAAATCGGTCCATAATGCCACTAGAAGAACTCATAATGTCAACATGTATATCGCGCGCCCTTGTCCGTTCAAAGCACCAGTGAGAAAGTGGATACAACTTCAACTGTGGTGGGTTATGCAAGATTGCGTTTGTCTTCTACGGCAGCGAACCAGAACTTCAAAGATAGTTGATCATACTCGTCAGGAAGTTTTTCCCGTGGTAGTACCTCTTGCTGAAAAGAATCGCGATCCTAACATTATTCCAGTTATTAAGACCTAATGAAACTGTTCATTAAAGAACTTGGTCATAGCTGGATATGGTGTGTTTGATAATGTGAATCATAAAACAGATGTCACACCACTTCTTGACTGCTGTGGTCCAGCCGTTACATGCAGGTATTTCAAAGTGAGTTGTGTTTATCCAAGCCGATAACATTTCACAGAGTCACATCGCAGCATTTTGTTTATCCTCTAAACCATAATCCGGTTTCCTGCGTCTGTTTCCCGTAATGAGTTAATCCAAGGGTACGCGTGCGATGCTCTCCTGAATCAGGTTCGAACCCCCATGGTGGGGTAAAACATTGCATCCTGTTCGGGATGCACCCATTAACCTGGGTATGCAATTGTGAAGCCAAGAGTGACAGAACAACCGACTATGCACCCTGGTGCGCTACTTTCGGGTTTTGACAGAAGCTTTTGGTCAATTAACTGGCATTGGAACCCAAGATTAAGACTGGTTAGATTTTAACTATTTGCGGATTTAAGCCGTCATTCAAGTGGAATGGCTTCATATGGTTTGCTGAAGTTGATTCAAACATCGTAGGTTTTGCTGAACGCTATGTGATAACCTAATATGCGTCTGTTCTTCACAGGGATCACCGTGTTCGTAACTGTCCCAGGATTATCAGTGCAGTCTAGGCTCGTGACTACTAGAGTAATGGTCATCCCAATAGCTGCAAAACATTGCACAAGTTAATGAATAAATATCGTAGTCCCGTCGTTCGAGAATTTGCAACTCTGCCAATTAGAAAAAAAACAATGTACATGGGCTGCTAGTAAGCAAGCTGACTGTGGTCATTGGATCAGTCCGAGTGCGATATGTAAACAATGTTTACTATACTTAAAACTCTTCATATTGCCGAACTTTCATGGTCAGTGGTTCGCACTCAACTAAACGTATGTGAACTACTGGCAGATGTTCAACCGTGGGCCTGATTGGTTCTTGCCGCGTGCCTGTTGTCATATTGTGGGCTGAGAACATGGATTCGTTTGGATGCTTACATCTTGAAATCTTACTCTGATATAAATACGATAAGTATCCGAGCGACGTCTAAAAATTGACTACTAACGTGTAAGAAACGTTTCAATGGGTGTGAAATCTATCGCATTATGTGCCCTTATCAAACAAACGGACTTGTAAGATCCACATACAGCATTTTCGTGACTCAAATTAGGTTGACCTCCTCACAAAAATAAGCTATCTAGCGGTTTTATCGAACGAACGCATGCCTGCGAACACAATAACCTGAAGGGAAAAGTTAATTTACGCAAGTCCGTCAAGAATTAGCCCCGAAGAAATAAGTCTCATATACAAACCACCAGTGAGTGCAAACCGAGATCTAATTAGCAACCTATATACAAACTGTTCTACACAGACCAAACCCCCAGGTCTCGATCACTGAAAACTGTGCACGATGCTGTTCGAGCATCCTGTTCTAGCCGATGTAGTCAACACAGATGAAGTCACTGATTCGCATTTGCAAAATGAATTAGGAACCACTCAACCGAATGTCAGAAAAAAGAGTAAACATTGCCTGAGCCCATCACAACTCTCTTTTAAGCAGTAACTGACAGAAAAACTTTTCTCACACGTTAAATTGCCTCATTGTTTCCTTCACCTTAATACTGAACCTTACTATACTTATGGTTTCAACACTGTTTTTCTGGTCCACAAAAACCCGGATTCAAACAATCCACATATAGATCATGACTTACCATAAATGGCTCGTGTACAGCTCTGTGGTCGCATCCTAGAAACTATTGGATGGTGTAATATCTATCAGTTTTCTTTATGTTTCAACCAAAACGATGTGCGGATATTATAATGGATTATTACTGTCATCTGTACGCTGCACTGACAATTAATGAATCGCATGGGATAGAATTGTTACTGTCGTAGTAGGAAATCGAAAAATCCATAAAGAAAAACAGTCCTGTCATCCACTGACTGTTTTTTTGATGCATCAGTCTATGTGTAAATGCCATTCAGTAGAACCACCTTGATGATTTATTAGATCTCAGGAACGCGGTTTTGGTCTTTGTAGCACAAAGTACAAAAGTGTCAATGTTTTTGATCCCTCAGGAGAAAATTTACTGTTCAACAACTGTGTGGATCAGAAATGACCCATGTTTTATGTAAGTTTCTCTGCTATCATTTATTTCTGTCACAGCCTGTAAACAGCTACTGATCTTGTAATTATTGCGTACTCATGAGACGTCATCCGTAAGACATCAGATTGAACTAAGGGATGGGACAAAAATTCCAGAAAACAAAAAGGCATATGTGAAGTTTGCTCATCTTCAAATTTCCTGTGGCTCTGTGAATTACGCACAGGGTTTTACACCGTTTTTGATCATACGGCGTAAAACTAGCAGTCGCACTGCTGTAAGAACGATTTATGTGTTAGCAGCTGATACAGCTGAATAGGTGCGCAAATCCGATGAGTGTGTAAACAAACCTAACTGCAGCGTCGTTCCTCAATCTCCATAAATTCGAGACAATCATAAAACCATTAGAAAATGAAATGTTTTTAAATTAAGTATAGTGCACTAACATTAATGCGTAGACTACATTTTGCAGCAATTCCTTATTCCGAAGATTTTGCGGAACATGATCAGCAAAGATTACTCTCCGCAGACTGAATATTGACCCAGGATGTTAGGAGATTTTGCTTGTCGGACGTAACAAATCTACCAAAATTGTACACCTTCTACTGAACATGCATAACAAGGTCGGACTGCTGATAAACGTTATTACCTGCAGCGTTATTATCATTATCAAACATCGGTTAAACAGAAAAGAACACCGTATCTATCACTGAATGCAAACACTTCAAGCGTCTCGTTCGTCTGCATTCAAGCAATGTTAGAGCCATTTTAAAGACAAATCTACAACAAATTATTCATCGAAATCCAACATTTTTTAGTTTATTCATTCAGCTTTTTCAGTGTAGGTTTGATCAATTTTATCGAGTATTTTACAGTGGCACTGTCTATTCATGTCATTAGAGGTAAGTTAAGTATCCTAAACGTTGTGATCTTATGAATCTACTTCCAATCCGACTGAATCGACCAACTAAACTTTTTTCTGTTACGGATGAATTTGTTATCCAAGAGACAGATTTTCATAACCGCATGGAACCGATTTTGAGGCATAGCCTATCGTAACATCAGAATTCGGAACTGTTGGCTTGAAAATAAATCAATAGAAAGCCCTCTTCTATTTTGTGACAGCATTCAGCAAGACAATAAACGCCTTCAGTCAATGCGATGAGACCGTGATTTCTGAGTATTCGTGGCGTTTCCTGATAACTCCAAGCATAGATTCATCAACAAAAGCAAAGTTATGGACTGAGCATATGTACCTTATTAGATGACCAACAGATGACCAGAGATGTTCAAACATTGCACAACTGTGTCCCTCTAATTTCAAACTCCCGTCAGATTTCGTGTACGACAGGACTAGTAAGTGAACGAGTGTATTTACCGTTTTCGCTCGCTGTCTGCTGTCCGAGAGTACCACTCCCAAAATCCACTTTTCTTGTCACTAATCGTGCCGTTATTGTTTGCATTTTTCCATCCCAAAGTACATCAACTGAACTAATTGTTCACTGTTGTCGTAGACAAAAAGTTTATCACAGGAACTAGTTCTCTTGTACTCTATACGGTCACAAATAATTCTGAGTGTGCTCCTGTCCAGAATGAATGGAGTAATATTTTGCTGTTATTACACCAAAACTCCATGCCACTCAAAATCAAGGCGTTTGTCAGTTAGAGCTATAAACTGGATCGTAGATGACCATGCTGTTAACTTAGCGGACGAGCACTATCATCCCTCTGTATCTCCCATTTAATTCATACATCTCCCAAAAATACACAGTTTAGATAGGTAGGAAACCAATAGAAAAGACGGACTTCTCTGACAAAAAAATATTACATCAAAGCAGTTGAAAGTTTGCGAAAGTTGACCGGTTATTCGTTCTACTATTAGTTATCCACAGTTGAATTAAGCAGATATGCATTTGGGACACATGTCTTTTCTCTACGTATGAACGATCGGCGGTATTTCGACACAATACGTTTGATCTACTGGACTCAAAATGTACGTTCAACGTCGTCACCATTGCGAATCGCAGAATTTCGCTGGCTTATGCTGACGGAGTACTCAAATTATATGAAGAAGATAACGACCATGATCTAAACACGAAACGCAAGAGATGGCAGGAATACGTCTAGTTTCAATCAGTGGGCAGAAAGTTGTCTACCGTGAACAATGTCAGTGAGAGTTAGACAACGTAGCTTGACTAATATAATAAGTTGTACAGAGTGTAAGCTGTAACTTGGACCCTGTCCACCCACCAGTTTTCTAAATTTTATTCTGCGACCCAAGTATTTGGCTTCACATGTCGTCATATGGAGACCACATATAAAACTTGCAGTTTTGTGTACTTTCGTTTTACGCTACAGTTCGCAACCCACGATTGTGTATTCTATGGCTTTCATCATCTGATATTTGGTCGCTGGCGGTCTTTATAAAATACACATTTTATGGCCAATCACAACAAATGAGTAGGATCTGCACTAACATTTCACATATGCTGTCACTGAATAGAACGAATGAAAGCAGTTGATAATGTTAGAAAGAATAAGTGTATATAAGAAGACCTCGAACTCATCCTGTAATTAATGTTCAGGAGGATATATTTACAAAATACGCAGTCCTCCAGTCAAACAGAACAGTACGTTCTCTATTCAGTACGGATGGGTTTCTTAACCTTTAAGCACCACGCCCCTCCAAATAGTATGCCCTGTCACGACAGTTTGACACCTATCATATGGCTGTTTTATGTAAGCGATTCCTGATTGCCGCAGCCCAATTTCATGACTTTCTATTTTGACATAGGTCACAATAACTCGTCGTGAACAAGCAAGCTAATCAAAAACCGTAAACAAGACGTGTGGAAACTGACCAATTGTCGCAATGACATGAGCCAGACAGAATTATTCATACTGTCCCGCTGCTACTGGATAAGGGACATGTAAGATAGTTTGTAGGATTACTCACATTGTTGTTTATAGTTTCATTTAGTGACATTCTTTTCAAGTCTTTTGTAAGTTCCACTCTGTTGACTGTCGTCCGTGTAGACGAAACCACTTACAATGTGATCTCCTGTAAACATGTGTAAAATTTTATGTCGTCCAAACTCAGAATAATCATTGTTAGGTTATTTTCATTCGCTCCTGAGGCAATTACAGACATCAATGGGTTTCAGAGCCGTATATTCCCAAATGTACGTTATCAGCTCATTAGATGCAGGCTTATCCAGTGATGTCAACTGACCTCTAACAGCGCCGGCTCATTATTGCGACTTCTACCCACTCCTAGACAAGGTGGGTCGAAAAGGAATTGTCTCAGAATAAGGCTCCTGAGGGAAAAATATGTTGGGACACAATGAACCGAGGAAAGCGTAAGTAGACAGATTTGGCCGAAGTGAACTGAATGGACATCGGCTGCAACATACAGATACCCTGCAAACTCCATTTTTATTCCATGTGATATGCATCTGCGATAAATTTCTAAAACTGTGATATAAGCGGCTCATCGTAAGCATAGCTGTATTCGATGAACCTTGAAAGATAAAATGAAATTCTTCCAACTCTAAGTGGCGTTCCGTGAAAAGAGGTACACGAATATTAGTGAATACTCCACGTAGAATTCTGGACAGTGGGGCATTTTGGGTGCCATACTTTCAAAAAATAACATTTCGGAGGAAGAGAAATGAAAAACAATTCTACTGACTGTTTACAGTGTTTCAACTTGAAAGTGCTAATTTCGCGTGAGATAAGTCATCGGATCAAAACAGAAACGATTTCGGTTCACGTCTTCTCAGGACTAGTAACTTGTTGAAGTTGGCGCTGGTGATGGTGCATTATAACCAACAAACAAAAAAACTAAAACCCACATCTGATCAAAAATTTTAAGGTCGGACAGCATTTTCGTTGGTCATTTATATGTAGGTAGTGATGCAGTTGTTAATATGTCTGTCTTACGAAAATGAGGCCAAAGTAAAAAACTCGGCTGTAACAGGCAAGTGTACAACTTACGAACTGCGATAAGAGAGAAACTCTAATCCGTTGCTTCTTTTCGAAAGAAAAATGCGGAACAATTATCAGGAGCAGAGTGCACCAACGAGAGTGGGTATGGAACCTCATCAGAAGGATGTAGAATAACTGTGTCGTTTCTTTGTGGGACGAGAAAATGTTTGTCAGACATTCGTGTAAATTGTTTAATAAATCCATAAAACCCGCAACATGCACAGTGTCAAACAAGAGCAGTTCACTGGAGCTATGAGTGGAATTTTAGTAGGTATGAGAGCGAATGTGTCGCGTGAGATGAACGTCGGTTTAGTCTGCAAATTCTCCCATGATCTCACCGATCTGATGAACTAACCTTAAGATAGCCAGGATCTACATACCGGCCGAACAATCATCTAGTCCACAATATCTTCAACAACTAAAACCTAAATAAATTATTTCATTGGAATGGTAGAGATTAGAGCAATTGAATGGTTCCTGTGCACCTGAATCTCTCTCAATTTTAAAAGAAGACTTATGTAAATTGAGTTATGATTTGTAAGCTTTCTTGCATTTGGTCACAGCCTTGACATTCCACTGCTGTGTATCGCTAAACCAAATATAGCGCAACAATGTTGTTGAGTGTTCAGATTTTAACCTAATGACGAGGGGTAGTCAGTGGAATCAGCAGCAGAGTCACTGTCTCATTTCAAGGGATTCGCGAAATATCAGCCTCATCCGTAAGCCAGCGTGACTGTGCATCTTTACAGGGTAATTCAACAGCGCGTGATGTGAGATCAACAACGGATTAGTCCACAAGACCGATTAATTAGGGTTTAGTCAGAGTTTTGCTCGTTTGCGTGACAAAGGTAAGCACTACTTGCTCTACCAATAGTAAAACTTGATTTTAGTAATAGTTTTCAAAGAAGTCTGACTGAGAAGTCTGTTTGATTACGAAAATTATGATCAGTTAATATGCCATTCACATTATTTTAACAAATACCCAATATAGCTTCCCATAAGCAAAACAGGAAATGAAGCTGCAATCGAAAGTTATCAGCTTCGGCAATAAACAGTTTATACCAAGCATTCCAACCCAACGTGTGCAGAACTCCCTCTGTTACAATGACAGTTATACATATTTGTTATATTGTGTTATATTATTGCATTGTTCCCACGATTTGTACCTAAGTTATCGTTTCGGTAACGAACTTTTCACACGTTCTTTGAAAGTATATCTTGCTCAAGTCCGGTTCACCTATTCTTTGGTTGAGTTAATTGGGTCCATTAAAATTCGCGTAGTGCGTACGCCCACTGTTGTACAATGTCGTGAAGCTAGCTATGTCTCTAACCAGGAATTGCCTTTATAGCAGGCAAAAACTGTCCACTAAAAAGCAGCAACGGAAGAGCTAACATATGCCTGATTTTTCAGATAATTTACGTTAGGTGAGCTGGTAGACGTATCAGCAACACATTGCTTTAAGTTTCAAAATTTATAAAACAAATGCGGTTGGTAAGTGAAACTACAAACCTTGCGACTTATTCCACGTGATTATGCAAGACCACAAGTCTCCCTTTGACTGTAATCATTGCTTTTCGTTAATCGGTTCGCTAGTGCTGCTTCTTTTTGTGGTGTGGCTTTTTTCACCCTCATTGATGTGCATGAATCGGATTACTAGGATAGTAATGTTCAATACGTTGATGAAGTAGTGCTCACAGCTGCACTGTGTATCGTGAAAGTAAACATTGCAATCACGTGTTTTGAAACGTAGGCTTGTCACCTCAATTTCCGCTCGCAAAAATCTGTGTCAACAGGTACTTTACGATAATTTACTGTGTCTAAATCATAACAGCACATTTAATTTTAGAGCACTGTGTTATGTGTCAAATGCTGTTCATTAGTTGTCGAGTGGAAACCCAAGTGGGCTTAGTATCACGTTAACCAAATGACCACAGACAGAAACGGATAGTGACGGTAGTAATCACGGCAAAAGTGAGTGTTTGTCAAAATACCCTTGATTAACTTCCGCGTCATAAAATTCTCATTAAACACCTTTTAGATGAAATAATTGTCCGTTAACTGGTCTAAACGAGAGTCAAATGTTATACATCACGTACACACTTACCAGAAGCACATTTGAGTATTTTACTCAGTTCGGAGTGAATAAAAAATCATAACATTTTAGATACCCAAAGATTATGCATAGCCAAAGGTATCACAATATTGGGAGTCTTACGTTAGATGTACATCGTCAAGCTGTAGCAGTTAATCTCAATCCTGTCATCAATGTTCAAATTGAAAAACCTTTTAGGAAACTCGGACAGTATCCACATGTTGGTTCAAGGTGGCTTATGCACTGTAGACTGGATCTATCGTCTGTAACTTATGTGTTGGTATTAGGAACGAATCAGTTAATTCAACGGAAAGGAGAATTACACATAACAAATATATATATATGTGCTTGAACGTGACTGTTACTTTCGGAAAGAAATTAAGTAAGGCAATAATCGCTCCAAATAAATTGACTAGAATAAATTGGCGGGGGTAAATGTGCAAAAGTTAATAATGGAATAAGTTGAAATGTGAAAGATGGTCAAGCCGGTGCTTGTTGTGCACAGTGCAAACGCAAACATGAGATAAATTTGCTGTAAAAGAGCAGGGCGAAAGCAGTTTCAACTTACCACTGTTTCCGGTGGTCAGGCTATCGGAAGAATCATCTGTGAACCTCGGATGCGTGAATCAGGTTCAGTAATTTTGCTGCTGTTGGCTAATGAACGCCGAAATATGTCAGTGATTGCTTCCTAACGAGTGTTATAAATGTGCTGTTGCTTACGGCCGATTATGAATATACAATAAATGTATGTGTGCACCGCAAAAATTCAACAGATAATCCATGAAACTTAACACAATGGAGACAACGTTTTCTTCTGGTCAAGTGATTTGAAGTAACGTATACCTCAGAACACATTCTAGTTTGAACTAGATGTGGATTGGTAACCAGAACCAACTGAAGCGTAAGTTAAACCACAGAGTTTGCCTACTATCCCTAGGAATGCTGGTGGCATAATCCGGATTGGAAACACTTTTAATAAACCAATTTATGTTAGTTCGATAATCATGACCAGAAATTCCCTAGGCAATACCTTCATCAAGTGAGAACAGCAGTGTCATTCTTGTGCCATCACATGAAGATCCAGTATAATTAGACGCACTTGATTATTGATCTGCAAAGCCGAACAAAAGTAGCTTCTGTTTATTCATCTAGATTAGGTAAAGAACGTGAATCGGATTTAAAAAACTGATCGCACTGTTCAAGATTCCCAAAGATGTTCGCATTATAAGCAGCTATATACCTTCAAAATAGATAAACGTTTGCGTCGCAGCGAGAGGTATCGCTTCAGGATTCTTCTAGAAGCTATCTGCATCACCTTACTAGTCGCTGACTTTAAAATCCACTCCGCATCGTGCTCTCTACATAATTATTTGTTAAATGCTTCTTCGATTCATCAAGATGATAGGTAATTCCATCGTCACAACAAACTTATTAAGAATTTTTCCGTTTTTAATCAGTGCAAGGACTAGTGTGTAATGTATGTATGTATGTATGTATGTATGTATGTATGTAATGTATCAATTCTGATGAAAATGACTTTTATTGTGAATTTTGGTAACAGTGGTGCTGTAGATAGTTCGAGTTGATGGTTCAGATGTTCCGTTGTTTGCCGCACTTGGTGTTTAGGTTGCGAACGTTTCACTATCAAACGAGGTGGCACCTATAATGCATAGCTGCCTGAGCGTATAAATGTAATGTAATGATGATAGTCGTTTGATCATTTAACTTCACAGTTAGGAGTCTGACTTGCAAAAATCTGCAGGCCTATTGCTAGACTTCTTCTAGTAGCAGTTAAATCCGATAGAATATTTGGGACTAGATCAGTCTGACATGATTGGTTTTGGAAACCTTAGGAGATGTGTCTTGAACTATTACAACAGTCACGTCATGTAAGTGCTGAGGAAAACAGCGGATGATCAAGGCTGTTGGTTTGATGAGAAAAGGAAATATATATTCAAACTGATTTCCGTATTGCTAGTGAACAAATGCTCAACAGCTGAATTTCTAATTTGTCTCCAGAATTACCATACACAAACCATACCACAAGCTGAGAAGTGGACTCTCAGATATTCGGATTGACTGGGCTCTTTTGAACTGATTAATTATTCTAGGTAACATTTATGTCAAAAATTACCCAAACTGTTTCAACAAAATTTGAGAGAAACTCAGTAAAC
The DNA here is from genome assembly GCA_013368495.1 of Paragonimus heterotremus. Lineage (NCBI taxonomy): Eukaryota > Metazoa > Platyhelminthes > Trematoda > Plagiorchiida > Troglotrematidae > Paragonimus > Paragonimus heterotremus. Next base: position 17,550 of record LUCH01001109.1, read on the forward strand.
AACAAAATGAACAACGAAAGAAAAATTGGAACCAGGGAATTAGTCGTAAATTGCTCTCGAGCATTCTAAATAAACAACAATTACTCGTTTATTTTAGCAGTAAGTGGAGCGAAAGGTATTAGAGATTGGTTTTCCTTTCTGCAACAACAGCAATAAAAACATTGAACAAATTTGCCTGATTAGCACAACGATAAGCCTCACCTATTCACCTGTATGTAAATTTTCTCAAATGTTTGCTCACCTGCCTTTTTTCCCACAGTATGGATAACAGTCTGCCTGTGCATGTAAGTAGATAATGCTTAAAAAATACAGAACATGTGCCCACTGTCAAGTCACAGACGTGAAAAAATCGATTTCTACCAGAAGTTGCTCTTTTTTCTACTAATAGTCCATATAACTGTTTAAACATTTCACTGAAACCTAAGTGCTGTCTAAGAACCGAACCCTAATAACGGTAATATATGTAACGTAACGACGTTGTCCAGCAAGCTCAAAACAATTGATAATAATTAACAAATAATTCAATCACGTTGGTTATGTAATTTTGAGTGTACAATGTGATAATAACTCTACCGTGTGAATCTTAAATCTTTGTGATTTTGATGGTTTACCGATAACCTGTGTTGATAACAAGTAAGCTGAATGCATAAATGCAGAGCAATTTACGTAATTCACACAAGACCCAGAGAAACATTCCTAGTCCTGAGTATGAACTATCTCACGCAGATGTATCCAACCGGAATCAGTTTTCAATGTCATACTGGTCAACTAGACCAGCACTCAGTTAACAAATTTTCCATTAGATCCCTGTTGATATAGTCATATACCGTAAGTGTTAGTCCACATTAAAAGATAGTTGGATATAATATCCGGTATTGTAACCTAATCACGTGTTCTGACCACATCCGTAAAATAACAAAGACGTTCGGGTATTATGAAGAACTCTAAGGCTGTGGTCAGCCTGATTCAGTAGGATGTTTGATAGTAAATATCACCCATGCACAGAAACGTTCAATACAACCAATTACATAATTGAAAAACACCGTGGTCAGAACATCACGCAATCCCCTGAGTGGTCATGAAGCTGATCACAAGTGATTGTACAACTCGGCTTTACCTCGTTCTCGCTTGGTTTCCCATTACACTGAAGGAATTCAGAATGCATGGGTCTCAAATTATATCGATTCGTCCGGAAGAAGGAATGGGAAGATAATTAATCTGTATACCAGAATCAACGGGATTCAATAGACAACTGTTTCTCAGAACTTCATTGTTTTGCTGATAGAGTAGGCCAGCGGGAATTCTGGTTCTGCCTGGACGTTCAGTGTTTGGTACGTGATGAAGCCACATCATTACAATCAGTCATGAACCTTTGCACTTAGCTGCAGCAAAAAACGTTCTCCATAGCAGAAAACAGTGGAACAAAAGGGAACGTAAGTCATAATGGGAATGAAACAGTGTCATTTCAAACGTGTGCCTCATAAGTGCCGAAAGAAGATATATGTTTCACTATGTTAATAGTTCGTTCACCCTTATCAGCCGTACATGTTAAACAAGCAGAGTATGTACAACGGACGATAAGCGATGAAAAGAGTATGGATAGGCGTATATTCTTAAAAGACTTTCCTGCACATCGCGCTGGCTGGTAAGTTCTGATTAACATAATTGCATTTGAGATTAGTAGCTTTGGGTTCTTAATGCTGGAAGACCAGACTCATTTTAGTTGCAGAATTCAGCTTCCTGTATCTTTATGAAATATATTTTTCTTCAAAAGAGGTGTTTAGCACAAAAGGACAGTTAACTTCGTTAAATGTATGTTTGACTGTAAAGGTTTTCTTGAGGATTTATTTCTGAACTAAAGAGGTTTATCGTAGATTGTCAATCGTAGCTGAGTATTTAACCAACTACTGTCAGAAGTGCATATATGGTCATCAGTAGGTGATTCGCTGACATGATCTAAAACTTTTAACAAAATGTTCGTTAATCTGCAATAGAATTACACCACAGTGGTTATTCCAAACAATCCTGTTGTGAATACGCTATGGGCAAGTGTTTAACATTATTTACGTTACTGCCTGAAATATATTCTTTTAGTTTATTATGACTTCTTAGTTGTAAGAAAATTAGGGTTTGCCGAAGAGAACAACAATATTGGGCTTCAACAACCTATTGAATGTAAGAAGGGTTACCAAACCTGAAGGATCGTTTGATGATAGACTGAACGGTGGCAATCTAACGAACCACGCAGCTACGTAACCTGCCAAATTCTTATATGTGATTTGCACTAAAGAAGATATTCATGCGAAACCTAAGGTTTCTCAAAAAGAAATCCATCATCGGTAAACAGAATTCTGCGACTTGACCACCACAGTTACTGAAACGCTTCAAGACAACCAACAAGCTAAACGTATGACTTATTTGCACTCCTGTCTACGTCAAGTACGCGAAAGTGTGCAGAAATCAGACTGGGTTGCTCGGTACAGAAAACATTCGCCAAACAGAGTTTTTCTGGTGAATCAGCCGAATGTTTTCAGTTGATTCTGTTACAAAATATTGGAGCGCTGCAATATATTCTTCATACAAACTCTTAACAAACTGCATTCAGACTAATCCAACTTGATAATGAGTATGGAGGCTTGAATCTAACCTTAAAGCTAAGCGAAAGAATGGTTTAGAGATTGAACTTGAAATATTGGTCACGTCGAGCTCACTTCGATTATGTACAAAGTGGATGTTAACTTGATACCCCTGAGTTTCGGTCCAACAGTTTACCTGTTTCCGCCTAGCAACTCGACAGCAAACACCCGGAAGGAGCCAGCGTCATCGATTGCCAAGCATCACTTGATGACGCATCATGTGATTGATTCACCAGAATCATCTCGTGTTCTGTTCTCGACTCGAAACAAACTTTGCTACGATAAGCCGAGGCCATTGCGATCAGACACCGTCACCCCAGTTTGTGTGTACAAAATGAACTGCTTGTGACGTTGGTACTGCCTAAGTAGCAAATGAACTGGTTTTGAACTTGCAGCTTTTGTGATTGGATTGTTGGTCAAAATTTTGTATATTGTAACTCGTCTGCACTAAACGCCAGTAGAGATGCGGCGAAACCTGTTCGAGCATATATCCTGTAATGTCAGTCTTTTGTCTGCTCTATTCAATTTCTTCTTAGACTGTTTCTAAATTTCATTTGGGATTTCTTGTCAGCTAATGACGATTGAAAGTAACATGTAACAGTTATACCGATTATTTTCATTGACTAAGGAGAGATTTCATGAGAATACACGAACTTATGTGATCTTACGCGTTCGCTGTATTCATGGCCCTGATAATAACCATATCGCCAAAGCTATAGTTTCTGACAACTCATAGGTATAAATTATCAGGTAAACATTGTAACTGAGCATGACGACATTACAGTTCGCCTGAACGTTCATTTATAGCTCTTCAACAATTGAAATCGTTTGCCAGCTAATGGATACCGTCTCGCCGTGAAGCTTTCCGAATAATGAATGGTAAGTACGAAAGTCACGCAAAAATTAATGGCTTTTTCGTGAATCGAGATTCGTGTGAATAAATTATGGACAATATATGATTGTTTAGTGTTGAATTTTACATTCGAACGTGTAATCTATTTTCAGATGCAACATAGGTCATGTTTGTGGACAAAGTAAGTGAAATGATCATGTGTTTGAAGGGGGAAAATGTGGAGAGCAAACTGTGCACGATTTAGGGAAAAAACTGAATGATTGTGCGAAAGATGGATCCAGTGTAAAATTTCCAGCTTCAAGGTTACCTTCAGAAAACTATCGTACATAATGCTTAATTGCATACGCTAGTTACGTCTGAATTAAGCAAAGAGTTGAAAAAATAGGAAGTTGTATATGTAGTAGTGTTATTCAGCCATGGAATGAACAAGATATACAAATTAACACTTAAATGTAGAGATACAAAATACTCAGTGCTCGAGAAAAATGACCTTCACATGCGAGTAACATATGCAGCTTCCTTCCCCATATAGCCGGCTATCATCACATGTTCCCAATTAGCGACAGGAGGTCTGAATTTTAACCTTATCAGCACTCGGGTAATTAATCACAGGTGTTCGAAAATGCTTGCATAATTTTATTGCCTGTCTCCCGACACCAATTAACTGGCCTCCATTACATAGTATTACACTAAACGTATACGCTGTAATCTATTTCTTGAAGTGTACTAGACTGTTATGATTCCGTGGATGGTAATAGTAGCATATATTATGGGTTAGCACTTGTACTCGTCTACCTCTCAGCATGTTTCAACAGTCGAACATAAATAGTGGGATGTCATACAGTTTTGGCGTCGTGTTGAACATGTTATTGATAAATGGATTGTGAATAACACAACGTTACTGGCCTTCTTGAGGAAGACCATCCGAGGTGGTTGAAACGTAGAGTAATACAAGTTGCTTGTAACGGTGTGTTGTTCTGAATCCATTTATCAGTGGGATGTCATATTTTTATAATTCTTGAACAGATTTATGATGACCAGTCAGAGGTTATTTTGCAATCATAGGCATAGATGCAAGGCAGGAAGCCTATTTTTGATAGGGAAGGAAAGTATCGACGGCTCCTGGTGATAATGTAAAGCCAGACCGTTTACGAGATGGCTGGAGTTGTCGTGAGTCAATGAGTTTAAGATGTCAATGCAGACCACAATCAGTCGAAGCTAGGAAATCGGAATGCACGTCGAGGGCGTATATCACGTCTCAACGATAACTGAACAGTATACACAACAGCAACCACCATGAACAAGGTAACGTTGATTTTGATTTCCAAAATAGGGTACCTGAATGTTCCGCACAGATTATATCAATGTGTGATCAATTGTATTCTTTTCCTTGTAGATTCCACGGTCTACGTTCCCGCTGAAGAGATTAAAGATCGGTTAGATGGTGCTGTTATATGGAAACAACAATTGTGCATGTAATCCCCAGTTGGAGTTGACAATCACCTTTGAGAAGATCGCAGACGATTTCGACATCTCAGAAGGGTGACCACAATTAAAAATGGCGAGTTATAAATAAAAACATCAAAGATTCTTGGAACAAGCATTTGTATTATGATCAGAAGCAATCATTTTTGTTGGGTTGTTTAGGGAAGAAAGCAAAAGATGCTTAAGAATCGATGGTGAACAGAAGAAAACGATTGAAGTAAAGAGTAAAACTGTAGATAACAAGATTGAACTAGTTAATCTTTAGACAACTCTGTTACAAATAATTGAAAATTCCCGTAGAAATCATTGAGAAAAATTTTGGTTTCAGCGAACAGAACTGTTTTCGATAAATTCTCATCTTAGGCTGGTACAGTTAACACTGACTTCATAAAACCTGCCTGCATTGTGATCATAATCACAACGAAGTCGTGTTTGTGTTTGACCAAATCACTTTACCCTCGTACTATTTTTGATCAATAATTTTCCTTGCAGTTTCTTGATTTAATATATAATTGTACCGGCCTAAGATGAGAATTTATCGAAAACAGTTCTGTTCGCCAAAACCATAATTGTTATCAACTCTGTTACAGAAGATAACTGAGGTAATAAGTACTGGTGGACTGAGCTCAGTTAGAATAAACCACCGCCAATTAAGTCTAAACAAACGTGTCTGACACAAGAAGTCTCACGATTTTTCAAATACTTAATTGTACAGCAGTTGATATCTACATATCGGGAATGATCACAACTAGATGGAGTCATTGTTGTTTACGTTTTGTTAAGAGAATTTTTCGTGATTAATACCGAATTAAATTAATTCATCCAATCAAATACTACTTCACCCGACATAGCACGATCTCATAGAAAGAAGCTGACGAACAGCCAAAGATCTACATGGAGCAATGAGGTGGAATATCAACTTTGGACTGAAGAACATCAGGAAATTATGTGGAGACTTATGAAGGTAATGCCTTCACAAGCATTGACTGTCCGGTGACATTGACGAGGTGTTGAGTGATAGTGACTTGAGTCAAAGCATGAATTGTCTTTCTTACCGGAAAGAGTAAGCTGGTCAAGGTAGATCTGAAAAATGTGAATCTGAGGTACAATGATTGGTTGTAGACACATTTACTATTGAAAGTTTACGTTCAACATGAGGAGTCATTTCAAGAGGGTATTGTTACTACTCACGGATACAGTAGTGCTGTGAGCCAAGAACCCGAGAGACGCAAGTATTTTTATTCAATAAAACGACATACATCCTATCAGCTACAGGAAAATGTCTACTATGAACACATTTGCGAATGACGGTAAACCATAGAAGCTACAGTTTTTGTGGTAAGTTTATGCTTCGAAAATATCACTCCTTATCGTAAAGTAATCCTTTTTTTCTTCACCTATTCTTTATCAGTTACTTCTGTATCTGAACAAGTGACTCTGACTTACTGTTCATATATAACACCATATAAACGGTTGTTTTCACTACATTATTTTAATTCGTCTAATCGCAAATCACACAGCTCATCAAAGTCAAATCCGAATTTATGTGCTCGTTATTCTTTGCTGAACCATATACACCAATCGGATGATGGCATTCGGTATAAAATCAAAGATGCTGTAATTCTGAGCACTAAGCTTGCACGTTTTGCACAGTAAAATCAGATGTTTACGGAAGAAACAATGGATCACACTCTGGTAATATCGTCTAACATGCATAGATCTGGAGCGAAAATGAGGATCGCTTGCACCGTCACATGACTGTCCTTGTGTGCACACGTGTTATCACACTCTTGGTCCCGCTAGATTAAGTGACTTCTTCTGAATAGTCTGCATTTGTTGTCTGAATGATTTCGTCCGTGTTTCATAGCCATGCCCAAGCAAAAGAGGATTCTACAACTTTGGAACTGATAAATCTGGATTATATAAATACCGTGAATGATCAGAAATGAGTTTGATACAGTATGCGCACTACTGGTGAGCAACTTTATATGGATATCATCCACTGAAACATATATAACAGTCTACACAAAACCGTGCGCAGATAGTAGACTAATGACTAACTAGCATAAAATGCGCAACAACGAAGAGTTATTTAAAAATTTTATGGACAACATGGTCGCTGCAGTCATAATCACTACTTTTACATAAATACCCTTCCACTGAGTTCAGTTGATGGTTTTGCGTGAAGCAGTGAGCTTCAGAGTTGAGGAAAACCAAAAATAGTGCATTTGGTAGTTTGCGTAATTAGGTTACAACAAATTGTGCCCATTACTTTTTCAGATTGACGAATATAGTGGGGAGCAAGTAAGCTGGCGAAACTAGTCAAGTCAGATCTGAGACAATCAACCACGTGACGAAAGTTGAAATGACGCAAAAACGAATGAAGCACATCCAACCATAAGGTATTTGAAAAGGTTAGTGACAAATTTGAATTGCTACAAGTCAGAGGGCATTCTGAGACGTAACTGAGAAGTCCAGTCAAATGAAGCAGACTTCAAAGAGTGTTATTCGGGCATGGCTGGATAAAATAACAATACATAGTTGACACAAAAATAGCAAAATTAGTCAACCAGCTACTGGGTTCTATGGGCAGTGAAGCTGTCTAACACTAATAGTTTGAATCATAGACATGGGGCGGATCACCGTGTGCTGGACGAGGGTGGGAGTGTCAGTGAATGTGTGGCATTATCACTCATGTCTGCTGTCAGACATGAATTCGACAGTGTCAAGTGTTTCACGCCTGCTCGGGTTTCAAGTGGCTGTGGAATAGTTGGCCAGGGGAGGTGTAGGGCTTGCATAAACTGTTTTTGGGCATACAAACAGGGGTTGTAGAGTGTGATGGCAACTGCCTCGGCCGTTGATAACAGTCGCAATCTGACAGCTCTGGAGTGGGTTTGACGAACCTTGTAGATGACTCGAAAGGCCTCATCTGGATCAATTTGATGACCAGTATCGATTAGATGAGTACCGATTGCACTGGAAATAGGCTTTATCGAACCGTTGCGGAGCCATTTTGGGAGCTGTTCACGAATCCTATCTGACAGCCGCCTTGTGGTTCTCCCAACGTGACCCGCTTGACAACAACAGGTGAGAGAATAAACACAAAAAGACGAAGAAAACCTAGGCCAGCTATCTTTGAGATGTGGCACCCGTACCGGACAGGTATTGAACGATACGATGGTCCGTGCTGCAGGATATGCATTGTCAACTGCATTACTAATTCGGCGGGTGATAATTTCCCTGGTGGATTCCCCCTTGTATGATAGGGTGATAAAGACAGATTTTTTGTCCACCGTCTGTACAATTTCGTGCCTCAATTTTAGTTGCATGTTCCTGTCCAGGAATCGTTGCGGATATCCATTTTGACTTAGCACATATCGAATGTGCTGGAGTCCATCCGACGAAGTATCTGTCCTGTATATCCTTCTGGCTCTGCTTGTCAAGCAACAAGCCAAATTCCGCTTATACTTCAGCGGAACAAAGCTGAGGAAGTGCGTGTTTTGGCCAGTCCACGTTTTTTTCCCATGAACTGCTCTTTGAACCGACCTATCAATTCTACGGAGCACGGCAACATCTAGAAATGATAGTTGGTTATTCATCTCTAATTCGATAGTGAATGCGATGTTGGGGTACGCACGATTAAAGTCAGCCAATAGAGACCATGTATCATCCCTGTAGTTTATCAAACAAAATATATCGTCTACGTAGCGTCTATAGAGAAAGCAATTATCGACGACATGACGTAGTTCGTTGGTTTCTAGTTTGACCATTAATATGCCTGCGAGCAACGGACCCAACGGAGAACCCATTACTACGCCATCACATTGTCTATAGAGGTTTACATTAAATCGAAACTGGACGCTTTAGGTACAGGACAGTAGTAGCTGTTTTAGTTTGGCGATGGGAATGCCGACGTCCAGTTGTCTGTTTTCAATTTAAGTGCACAGGTAATCGAAAGTTCCTCTTAACAACACGTTTGTGAATAACGAGGTTACGTCTAAGGAAATCATTTTTTTATCCTTGATATTCACTGCATCAACGGCGTCGACGAAATCGGAAGTATATTTTAGGCTGAATGGGGTCAGTTGAGATTTGATTGGTTCTAGTAGCTCCACTGGCCACTGGGCTAAGGCATGATACGGAGAACTGTACATGTCGAGAATCGGTCTTAAGGGCACTCCATCTTTGTGCACTTTAGAGAGACCATAGAGGCGTGGAATAATCGTCCCTGTTCGTCTGATGCGCTCAAACTTGCGTGCGTCAATCAGATCTGATTGTTTCATGTCACGGAGTAATTTGGACAGTTTCTTCTCTATAGCCGCTGTTTTATCCTTATCATTTTCCGTCTTAGTAAACTTTGATCTGTCGGACAATATAGATGACAGTTTGTCACTATAATCTATTTTATCTAACAGAGCAATGCCAGATCCTTTATCTGGCTTCGCCAATAAATCGCTCGTATTAGTCCGTAGCTCTTTTACGGCGTCAAGATGTTCCCGCTTTAATAGAGTGCAATTTAGTACCTTACTATTCACATATTTGTAGCGTGCATTTACCAGAGTAGATTGGCAGTGTTCCGCATTAAATTCTGAAGATGGAACGCATGTACCCTATGTAATTGTAAAAGCCCAATGAGAATTACCGAAAACATCTCTTCGCATAACTAATTGCTTATGAATTTATGGAAATCTGGAAACAACTAACGGTTTGAAACAGAAATACGGGAATGATGTAAGAATGAATTGCAGCAATCATATATTTACCAAGTTACTGTGAGTTTGAATAGCACTTTGTATTTTGCACACAGCTAGGAACTGTTTTGGCATGAATTTTGCTACATTGAACATCAACGTCAAGTACTCGCTTACTGGCCAAGTGTATAAGCTGACAGTTCGTACACCGTTGATTTACAGCTAGTTATTGATGAAACGTCTGCCATGCTCGACGACCAGCTGAATACCTAAAGGAGCTATCCGTGCTACCAACTCCATTATTATCTGAGACATGCACACTTAGTTTCAGTAGAAGCGGTCAACCAGATGGAACATGCAAGAGGCTTGAATATCACTTGCTTCGTGAGTTTCTCGAATACATTATTAGCGATCGGAAGTAAAGAGTTTCAAAACTGACAACCGGTGAAGCAGTAGCTACACATGTGATTCATCATCATCACAGATAACAATATATCAGCGGTTTTCACTGTTACTTAACTTTTACACAATCACGAAGATATAAGCAAACCCTGCACAGGAGGAGAGAGAAGAAGAAAAAGAGAGGAAGGGACCCAACAACTAAAAACAGCTATGTCTATATTCAAACTTCCAGTATCAAGCAAACAGTCAACCGGACTGTAGGTGAAACAACACAGTAAATATGGAATCAGTCTATCTAGGAAGGAAACTGGCAACTAGTCAGTATACCAGAGATGCATTTGTTAAGAAAATTGCTTTGGTAACTTAATTGATTGCCTACGTAACTATCGGAATTCACTGGCAGTAGTGAATACCGTTAAATATCAAATCCCATCTGACATAATTAATATGCTCATCTGTTATTTAAATAAACGAACTTCTCTCGTTTCCCCCAATATCCCAAATCTGGCAGTGCATTTATTATGTGATAGATTGGGATGGAAATTCTTGTCGTAACATGACGAATAATATGTGTAAATTAACTGTTGTTTATGAATACCAACTTCTAAATATGCGTAACGATGCCGTCTTTATAACTTGATCCATTATTTCTCGCCAAATGCGTTTAAATGATGTCACTATCAAAAGTAGAAGTGTGTTTGTCAGCAAACTGCAGCAAATCTAACAATAAAAAATTCGCGTTATTAGTTAGTGGATCAACTTCACCTATCAAGTTAGGACTTGGCAAGACAAGCTAACAGTGCTATAGGGGACAATTGTCGTTAGAACGGATTTCATTGCATCCTATCGAGGACATACCGCAGGAATGAAAATTAAAACACCCAAACAGGGAAAACCCCACGAGCAGCTCCAAGTTACTGCTAGCCTAGTGAACAGTTTGCTTTGCATATACAACGATGGTTGAAAATGCCGGTGGACTATCGCTAAGATGCATGGTCTCCAGGGTGGGACTCGTGATAAATAAATCCGGTATCTAGAGTGGAGTACATCTAACCTCATCCGCACGATTCCCAACGGTTTGCTTGGTGCAGGTGCACACACACTCAAACAAAAACCTTTCCATCTTGGCTTAAAGTCACCTATCTGTCTCTCTTATATGAGTGGAACTTCACCCACACGAATGTCTTTAAACGCAGTGAGATATATGAGGGACCGAAGTGGCATTTGATGGCCGACGTTGATATTCCAATGGTAGTAATACTGATGACTACTTTGACCATATAAAAAATCACCTAATAGCAGAAGGTAACTGACGTTTCAAATTTACGCCAATAATATCCTCATTAAAAGAAAGTCGAACGATTACGGTTTATGATCTGACTAAGCAGACGGGTCATTTGGCCATCTGTCAAGTGAATCGTCTAGTGTGCTACTTTGGGAAACCGTTTGCTCACAGTACGTCTTCAAGTCACTGACTTTCTCCTTCAGCTGCGCTGGAATAAACAGATATCTTATCTAATTGTGATGAAAGTCTATTCGATTCACCGATTATCCAAACGCCGACACAATAAACAATCTAAGAAAGAGTCAAATGCAAACGACGCGTTGAAGATACTGCACTAAGACTGGACGAACAGTCCCAATCTTACGCCTCCCGTTAATTGTTAATTTCTTTGTTTTGTATTGTAACAATTAACTTACAGTTCATGATTTTGTATGTGCCAATACGATCAGCCAATGGCAGACCGAGATTTCTCTAACACATGCATAAATGCGGCTTCTTGTCTCATGCATAAGAACTGCTTACTGCAACCGGTAGGGGGTCTTCTCCTTATTATTTGTGTAGGACGTTTAAATTCTAGGATTATTTGAAGTCCTTAATTCTTAGTGTTACCCTAAACCTCTTTTTGTTGAACTGGAACACAGTCATCGCGTCGTAACACTGTCAGCGAATGATAACCCAAAGTTGTCCATAAAAGTTTGCTGGAAGACCGGACAATTAAAAGGTTTCGGGCGTTCAGCTCCGAGACAGAAGTATTCATGCTGCATAACATCTAGGCGGTGTGATAAATCACAGAATACATTTTACTGTGAAATGCTGTGTGACTAGGCGTGCCATTGACAGCCCGGCGAGTAAGATTTACAAATGAACTGCGTCTTACATCCGGTCAAAAATACTGACTTAAGTTTTATGAACAACAAGGCAGCAAACAGGACTTGATATTTGACGTTGATCAGCGGACTAATTACATTATAGTAAATCTGAAAACTGTAACCAGGGTAAGCAAGAAAATTACCCAATGAAGATTTTGAACGGCAAGTTTACTAGCAATTACTGAACACTCTTCTCATATTGTGAGTTTAGTTAATGATTGACAGGGTAATAGGAATTCTCCACTCAGTCTCCGTTTCAGCGTAGAGGTCAGGGTTACGCAGTCGGATGCAAACGTCCTCGGCAACGGTTAAGATTCGGAATCCCGCCGCTGTTCATCGGTTTCGTGGAGTCTGGTAAACTATCTAAAATTCGTCATTCTTACTCACAAAATGGTTTGGTTTCCAGCGTAACTTGTTCCAACCTGACTGGTGTCGGTTACTAAATAAAGCTGAATGAAGCGTACCAGAGCATCAGTGAGGTTCCACAACCTTAATCCTCTGCTATCAAAGTATGACTGTTACCAGCACCAAACGGTGTTGCCGTTAAAATTTCTAGCCCGTCTGTGTACATAAAAGGGGTTCATGCAAACCCACATTTTCTTTGGTTACTTACTTCAAGGTCAAGTGAAATCAGGTCAAGCGTGATTCTTGTGACACGGAAGAGAAAATGTCTCACGTCTGGCAAGTATGACATTCTCGCACAGTCGCCAGAAGCTCATATTCGTCCAATAAAATGATTAGAGTCGGTTAAATGAGCAGAGATTGTGCATAGAGCCGTTTCGGCCTCACCACTGATCAACCACACATGACGATGTTCATGTTGTATTGCCATCAACATCAACAAACAAATGTACATACACGAGTGTTGTTTGTAACATACGAATGGTTATGAGGGTTGTAGCAGGATGACGAGATCTCATGCACATTGAAATTGCTTCAACTGACTTCATGAGATTCATTTTGGCAACGCCGGCCACAGGGTTTTCAATGAAGGAGCGACTAATAGACATACATTCTCATTCACGGAAAATGACTCAGGTTACTGCTGAAACAAATGAATCTCCTTTTGAAAGAAACAAGACTGAATTTTGCCTCTGATATAATGGAACGGAAATATCGGTGTAAGTGTACCGATCACTCTAAGTCTGTTTCCGGTACACTTATTGTTAAACCGGACTTTCTGCCTTTCTTGCCTAACCACCATCTTGGAGCTTCAGTTTGCCTTGGCGATCAGAATGTTCGATGAGTTAGACACCGTTGCAAAATGATTTGTAAGTTGGTGTGGCTTTATTCATTCTACAATCCTCATTAACGATAAATGGCTGTTAGATGTTTAGTATCTATAAAAATGTCAATCTCTTAGTGACCACACTCAACTGGCAAGGCCCTAGTTTCTTTGAAGGTTTCAGCTAAGACGAGACCTAAACTTAAGCTTACTGCCACTCTATCTTTGCATTGGTAGGTTTCGTTGTTAAACAATAGGTGAACGTTGCTGGTGCAGTACAACATCAGATCTCTTAATTCATGCTTTCAATAACCATTGTCACATTTCACAGAAACCCAGAGATTATCCATCGTCTTTTTAGTGACGTATTGGTATACAGTAAAGCGAAATAGGATGAATTCATGTATCGGAATGCCTGGAAAGAGTGAAACCTGTTCTTCGTAAATTCCAGCATACTGGATGCAATTTAATCCACAAGCCATGTAGCCAGAAATTGATTTGATATACTTACCCAAAATTAGTCTTGAAGGCAAACTGTTTTTGAAATTTGTTCAGGCCATGAAAGTTAATCCCATCCCTTTAACCCGCCTGGAAAGCACTATGAGCTCATTTCGTCTTTCAAGTTGTGCCGTGGTATACTTCTAATTGTGAGACTATTAGTTTAGATGGAACACATGTAAGCTTGCAGCAGCCCACATTTGAACATTTACTGAAATGCCTGATATAATCTAGCAGAAAAATACTAAGTGGGTTTAGCATTTCCTCAGCTCACTTCACCAAGTCTGTCAGTTTGCAGTGAAACAACTTCGATTCACATTTGTCCGCACAACTCCAGGTCAGCTGTTCGGAAAGTCACGATAGACATTGTGCGATCAAGAAAACGCTGAACTGAACTGTTTGAAAACATTTATTTCTGTCAAATGATTCAGACAGACTGCAATTTGTTCAACCTATATTTTTAAGTACAGCTTATCTCAAAACCGGGCTTATATTTCTTTTCTCATATGAGTTGTGAATGGTAAGAGGGGGCTAACCCCCACCGCGTGAAAAGCGACAACTAACATCAAGTAGTTCAGAGGTGTACATTGCAAGTAAGCTGCGTTACAATCACTTTAATCAACTGCTGTCTAGGTTACGTGCTTAGTAGTAATAACTATCTTCTCTCATTACTACGGTTTCAATGTAGGTGATTTTGATGAACAACAGTGCTCATTGCAGTCAAGTCGCGCATAAAATAAGTCTACAGTGTTCTTCACACAGATTACCAAAAACCAGATAGCTGGCGATTGATCTGTACGTGGGATACAGATTGGTTAAGTGCGATTTAAAGCAGAAGGAGTTTGATGGAAGAACCGTGGTTTAAACAAGTTGTTCTGAACGATATATTGATGACATACACATTCCAATCAGCCATAGTGGTGGTGCTTGTTCGTCGAACGCATACACTTTTACTTGGCTGAACGGAGTTAGCTGGTTTATCTTCGCCGAGTCATCAATGGACCTATAAACAATTCAACTGGTCAACAGTCGTACGAAGTATGAATTAACGATTGATTGTATAACAAACTCAATTGGTAACATTTTGGACTGATGAATGAACATCTGTCTAGATGTGTACAGAACTCTGTATTGCCGAAAAACACAATGTCGTTAAAACACGCTAGAAACTATTGTCTGCGGCAGCAAGACACTTCCTGATCACCGATAACACTGTCGATCCAGCTTGTGTAATCATAATCCTATTACGCCATTTTAATGCAGGATTCCTGCAGTTTACTGAGTCGATCGCAATCAGTCAGCTGAAGCCCACTTGTGTGTTCCGAAACGACTGTTCGCGAACTTGATACTGCCTTGGACTTTATGAATTTCCCTAACCCATCGACTGAATCTCTATCCCATTCCGCTAGCTGTGCCATATAAAAGCCCGTTTCATGTTACTGTTTTTTAACCGGCAAGTCAGTAAAACTCATCTGCCGGTTTTTGTGTTCTGACCATTTTGTTCAAAATTCTGCACAAAACGGGTGGTTTCAAATTTTTTGTATGACTTTCTGGTGTGGTATTTCTGGACCATTTGTATTAGTCGTTGCGAAACTTGGCCATGAGGTTTTGCCAACTCTCATTTCGAGTAATTGCGTTCTTCTTCCATTAGGAATACTCGCATAAATTGTTAAACATTTAAGACACATGTCGTTCACTATGTTATTTGCTCCTGACGTGTTGTCGCTTGTACACCCTGCAGATTGAAACTTGCCATTGTGTGACATCCGTTCGATGCTCATTACTGATTGTAGGCCACATGCCATTTGCGAATTCACTAACTAAGACAGGTCATTACAAAGCACTAGCCCTCTGTTTACCAACCTATCTGTTACACAATTACTCACAAGCTTTCTACAGTAAGAACCAAGGTGGCTGACCGATGTGTTGGAATATCGAAAAGCTAGGCTCTGCTGGGTTTCTTGGTGACGAACGTTTGTTCCAGATAGCAATTGTTTGAGGCCCAGCAGGGGCTGGCTTGCAAACACACGCAGTGGCCTAAGGACCATAGGTTTCCAGCTGTCACTTGTGAAGTGCGATTTTATGTTGCATCCTTCTCAGATAACATCATCTTAAAGAAATCTTGGGAATAGCTCGGGGATTCATCTTGGCGTAACCAAAACTGACCTAAACTGACCCACGTTTCCTTGTCAGCGTTAATTTGATCACGATAGACTAGAAAAATGCAGTTCAACGTTGTTGACTAATCTGGGTTAGAAATACACCAGACAGCATTATTTACCATAAACTTTCATTTCAAAATGACAATGAAACATATATTATTTTTATAAATACATCACGTTGAATCAACCTGAGCTATCGTAGCAAAATTAGGTATTTTATGTTGAATTTCTCAGTACATGAAACAACACAGGCTTCTAAACATACGGCAACTATCCTGTCATTATGTGGAAAGTATGCCAGTTTTATCGGTGATCGGTCACTGGCGCCAAATTTTAATTCGCTTTCGGCAATACACCACTTATTACACGTCATATAGATAGATGGTTCCTGTTGGTCAATCCAGGAAGTATTTTCACCCATCAGTTTGCCGCAGATTTCTGGTCAGATAACCCTTTGACAAGATGAAAGTCACCTTCTATAATATATGGGTAGAAAAGCACGGTATTATCTTCCTTTTGAACAGCAGCAAAGGTTGGTTCACCAAACAAAAGTCTAAAAATAAACGAGTTTGTAAATGTTTATTTCATATTTTCGGAAAATCAATGTTACATTATGGCAGAACCGTCGTATATCGGTATTAGGAAAAATTCTTTAAGTAGTGTTCAAAATATCGCATAAATTTCCGAACCACTTGCAAAATGTTCATATGAATTTCGGTAGAGGTGACGTTGACATTCGAATGCCAAAACTTATCTGGATAATTTCGTTCTGGTAATCATCGAAAACTGGGATGAATACTGTGCTTGGGCGTAACAATCAACCGTGTGACACAAGAAATGACAATGATTTCGGCTGCGTTTTGAGAAGTGAAAATCTTGTGGAGCTATACGACGGAACTTAAAAGGAAAACAGATAACAAGACGGTGTTTGGTTCTATTGCTACAAAAGCCACTCGAGAAAGATAATTGCTTTATGACTGTTGTAACTCGAAGCTTGCAAATCTTTTTGTAGTGTGTCTTGTCAACCATATATGTGTCCGTTATATACCAGTGAAGAAGTACGGCATAACGAGATCACCAGGCGGTCAGTAAAATATAAGCATGTAGAATAAAGTTTCTTGTCAACGTTAGTACCGGTCCAGCAGCCATTTTGCAAACACACTTATTCATAATTCAGAAAGTGACCTGGAAATTAACGGTGCGGTGGTCTCAAAAAGTTATCTACTGTGTGCTTTCATCCGAAACAGATAAACCGTAAACGTTTACTGCTCACTAGCTGATAATTTCTTTCATTCAATAAGTTCATAAATAGAATATGTGACAGATTATTGGATAAGGTTTAGAAATAAAATAGTGGATGAGTGATGAAGACAAGTACTGTCCGGTTCCAATCACCACATCTGTCTGAATCAGTCTATATCTGTTCTATGAACGGTTTTGTCCATAACTTCGATTTGACCTTCGGTGATGAGTGCGCGCCATGTAATGGAGGTTGCACGAAGTGACACCTCATTTTACAACATGGTTTTAGTTTTTGGCTCATAACACTAAAAGTTGTAAAATCCCCTGCTTTGTCTTAGTCGTTGCAATTTCGGATTACTTCAAGCCACCCATAAAGGGCTGTAACAATCACTCTAGAAATAATCGTCTTCGAATGCAACCCCGATCTGACTGTATAATTATATAGTATATGATCTTGCAGCAAGTATTTGTAGCTCGAATCCAAATAAAGTGCCACACAACTTTTGGTTGACCAGGCACAGTTTGATTCAGGATAGAAAGATCATTCATACTATGGTTGAATGGGTCGTACTTGAGCCGGTGTATGCATGTTCTTTCTTCCGATTTTCCGTTGAGAAGTCGTCAGTCTTCAGTTCGCCGTCTAAGTTCCAATGGACAGTTGAAGCCGCATTATTGACGGTCTGTACACAAAGCTCACAGCAAGTGTGTTGTGTTGACAGAAACGATAAATATGGACTGAACAATACTTGAGGAGACCTGTGCATTCTATCATACCGAAACTTAGCTGCAAGGGAGTACTCGTTTGGCATTCCGATAAAAATGCATGCGAACCGTGCCATTCACATATTTTATCCGTTCCGGTAAGGGAATGTTAACCGCTCCTTTCCTATTTTCATTAAATTGGATGTAGTGGGAAGTGATAGTAGTAATTTATTGATATAATAACTGAAGAAAAGGGAAAACAGCGTGTGTAGAGTTTAAATGTTCCCAACTGCTTACGCATGCAAAATCCAATACATCGTCTGTCTCGTGTTGTTTTCCGTTAGGATTCAGACTGATGTGGTGGTGGTTTGTTTCCCTCAGCGACTAAGTTACCGACTAAATAAAATATAATATTGCTTAACTTTGGGCGGTTCAGGTTGTTTATTTTGCTGCCAAGTTTAACGGAAGGAACTGCGATCTATCTCACCGGTTAGACCTTGAAAACTGAAGTAGTTTAGACGACCTCTAAACAACTAGCTTTGTGTGATGGTTGAAAGTTTGCACTCGTGCAATTCCATCAAGCCAGATGAGATTAAGCGCAAATATCTTTTGGATTCTGAAGACGAGTAACTGACCCAAAAGCAATTTTGAATAAGTGTTTATTCGAACAAACCATTCCATTTTACTTGCAACTCGACCAAATCTGACTTGCACCTCCGGAAATCCGAATTGAATGCTCAAAGTTGAACTGCTGGATAGATAAATACGATACAGTCCTTATCAATATCTTTCCCGTGGGATCTCTGCTTGAACACTTTATCGACATGACATCATGAACGGTGAGGTATTCGGGAGTAACGACTCTGTATCACCGTCAGTTGGTGTGGCGGATGAACAATCGACCTAATACTGTAGCAAAGTCGCTCAGTAAAGCACCACCTTTACTGTTTAACTCAATCGTTTCCACGCTATGCGAGTGCTTGAGCTCACGAGCTGGACTTCCGGTCCAGATGTTTTCTGCTTGCCATCCCCTGTCCGCTGGTCCGATTTCGTTGAGCAGTAACTCATCCGATCGCCCATTTTATCCGCAGTCCGTCTGCTATGAGCTTCAGACTTATCCTCCGACCATGTTGAGATATTCCATCGCGTGGTAAAATAATTGTGCCTCTGATTTAGTCATTCGTCTAATTTTGCTTGTTATCTCTCTCCCGTTGGTCCGACTCCGTTAACCGATGGCTCATCCACTCACCGGTGTTGTCCACCATCTGCTGGCCGTGGACTTCCGAATTTTCCTTCCTGCCGCATCGAAATATTTTACCGAATGTTGAAATACTCGACTTGACCATCCACCACAACATATCTGACGATGAACAAAATGCAGTTAATTAATATGTTCAGTAGGGTACGACGGATGTAATTACCTCTCATGAATGAAGCTGGAGAAGGAACCAAACATCTGAAGGTATCCTTGATCGTCATCAATTCGGTGTCAAAATAGGGGCCACTATGACAATTACCAGCGCAGCTGTTGTACACCTTGTTGGTTCGCGTCAGGCCGTCTTCCCAGTCTCTTGTCTTCATCTGATTTACCGAGTCACGAGCAATCAACCGAAAACCACCAGATGCCATATTTTAGCCATAACTAAGGCGGACGGAACTAGATTGAATAGTCTACTCTTGTGCTCACGGAAGCACTTTGGGCAGTCCCTGCAGTTTTCATGTTCCACCACCCATACCATGACCTATCAAACTGCCACGGTTCCAGTTGCATCACAATTGTGAAGCAACTTTATCCAAGCGTTAAATGCATTTGTATCTATGACATGTCGACCTCATTTGACAACATTTGACAACATTTGACCTCATTTTTACAAAAGTGTTACATATAAACCTTATGTATTTGATCTTAGTGTGAGTTAGTTAACGTAAACAGTCACAAATAGTCATATATAATGATATTTTGATCTTAAGAAAGTTTTTGTTTACATACCCCAGGAGGGATAACATGATTTAATGCTTAAAAATTCCTGGCTTTCGGATGTAGATTGTCTTCAGCTGCAGACTAGTCTAACTTCTCTAGTGAAGTGGCATTTGAACAACCGTCTTAAGTACACTAGAGACTGATGATTGCAGTAAACTAATCGACAGTGAACAGAGCGGCAGAGAACATAGATCTCGTGGGTTCCTACCTGCACATATGTTGTATCAGAAATAATGCCCTCGACGTTCCTTGCACTAAGCAAAAATGTGCGTGGTTACACAATCAGACGAAGGTATGACGGAAAGTCGGAGTATTTTTTGATAACCGTACTTTTCGACACACTTTCATACAGAAGACTTTGTTTGGAAATTCCCAAGCCCGTGGTTGTTTGAGATGCATTCAGGTTTGACTAAGCTGCACTGAGAATAACGCAGTGGGAGGACGGACCTGGACACAGAATCAGAAGTAGACCTACCACATAACTTAACGTTTCCAAGGCCGACTGTTGCTCATTTTACAGACTTCAGTCATTGTGCCAGTAAGAAAAGTGCCTCTCCGATTGTTTACCGAATGCAAAGGAATCGATTAAAATTGGTGAGAATACGAATGCTGACCGTCAGTAGTATTCGAACGCGCAACCATCACCTCGGCGTCCACAAGACGTTCGTGGGGACACTTAAGCCCCCCTGGTCCACACTCAATCAAGCTCACGGTTTGGAACAGTGATTTTGTAACTTCTAACAAACACGCCGTCCATAACCTCTGTTGACCGTTATGCTGACTCTCCCTAGCTATTGTTTCCTCATTTGATGATCAAACACGGGAAACAAGTCTTGTTCGCCTCTCTGTCGTTCTCATAGCCAAAAAAACATGACAGAACCACAGGACCAATAAATCTCATATTTGTTTATAAAGTGCTACACGAACATGGACTGCTGTGTCGTTTAATACGAAATGACCTGAATCATAAAAGTAGGAACCCAAAACAGATACTCATATCACAATCACGTTGAACCCAAATAGGTTCCACTACTATCTTTTATACACGATGAGATTGACATCTCGCCTGCTGAACATACGACCATGTCAACAGAATGCATTCGTTACCGCGATAAAACTACTGACATGAAATTCGGCCCCACATTATTTCCGTTTACATAATGTGATGTAGAATTAACTCCAAACTATATTCGGAAATGTTGAAGACTTTCCGGTGATTCAGCAACTCAGCTGCTGCTGGAATTAATTAAGTGTCCATCGGTATTACATTCCTCCGTCAAGTTGGTACGGCGCATCAGCCATCAGATAAGGAAAGTACACTCATGAGTATATTTGGACGGTCTGGTCTACAGCGCTCAACAAACATGGACCCTGCACCCATATGAACACTCGTGATCAACACAAATGAACTGATATGAAAACGGCACAGTTCTTGATCCTATTCACTGTACTTTCACTTACGTGCGCTCCCTGTGCAGTTTCAATGGCCGGATGACTCTAGACTAATAGTACGCGTTCTCTCCTCAGTGCATTTTCACACTAGCCCGTCGAAAATACCACACGTCCACACGTCCACACGTCTGGAAGCCGCATCCCGAACACCACAGGGTAAAAGTGGAGCTACGCAAACAGCATGCCACGACTTGAAATAGGACATCCGTTTATCATAAAATCATAAAATAAAATCCCCATGGTAAATGTACTTTGAGCAAATTGTTTTAGCTGGAGTCACCTGAGCTCTATTCGTACTTTTTAGCTGACTCCTTCTAGACATAAAAGCCTGAAGCACTACCTTCAAACGTCTTGGCAGTGTCACCGTTGAATCCTTCCATTTGCAGCGTCTACTTGAATGGACTTTCATTTAAGTGCATACAGTATCTCAGTCCTAAGCCGAAATTCCGGCCGAGTTCTCCATGTTGGCTTCCGGTCGTTTGCTTATCCATTCTAATGTAATTATGTTGTGTCAGGTTAAATGGTAAATGATAAAATGGTAATTAAATAAATGACTCGAAGTCCATGATTCTCACCCAAACATCACCTACCAAAACGTGGGCGACAATGACCACAACTAGCTGCATTCGTTTTGAATGAGTGGATCCCAGCTTGCACACACGGTTAAACAGGTTGCCAGTGGGCCCCGATGAGCCCTGTCAGTTAGTATAAAATAACCCGATCCAAACATTTGTCCCACACGGTATGTAGAATAATATTTTTCTCACCATTATAACAGTCTTGAGCCTGACCAGAGGGGACTGTGGCGCGAGACACCATTCATCTTGAAAATGACATGAAAGAAGAAGAAACACTACTGAAAAGGCCACAAATTATTGAAACAGGACCAAGCGGAAGAACAATGAATGGTGTGAATGCGGGCATGCCATTGACTGCGGCACACAGCCATCTCAAAAATTGTTTGTGATTGGTCATTTCAGTGACCAACTTCTCCCCACCCACGCATGTGCTCAGTTGAATAGTTAGTGTATTCATTCAACGTGACCACGCTGTTGCTTACCCACGACTCGGCTTCACACATCTGTTAGCGGTCCTAGTACACATCTTGTACAGTAAACGAGCAGCTGGCAAAGGCAGTACGTGACCCAAATATCGTGGGATGAGAAACGCAATGAATAGAAGAGTTGATCGCGCATCCCAAGCGTTCCTGAATACGCGCCGGCGAACTGCTTTACTGTTCACACGACCAGTACAGTTGATGTGGGATAGTTGACGGAGACAATGAAGATCAAATATAGTAAGTCTGTTGACATCTTCGACGCAAACGGGCCATATTTCCGAACTGTAGAGCCAAACGTGACCCACAAAAGCACTAACAACCGAACACCTTCCTGACGCAACAGACAATGCAGATTGACAAACGTAACTCGTGTCATTCCTATCCTCGTTGACATCTCATCAGCAATATCA
>LUCH01001109.1:42091-81055 GCA_013368495.1 Paragonimus heterotremus
TGGAGAGCACGGGGAAGGTGAAAAACTTTTGGGTGAAAAATAGAAGCAGAAATTCGCGATAGGTGAATAATGTCACTGTCGGAAGAACGATAATTTTCCATACTTCCAGGTCGTTTATGCTGATGCAAGAGGTCAATTTGAGGGACCCCACCCCGAGTCTCTGACCCAACAGGCTGACCTACGAGATAACAGCATACAGGGTTTCCTTGGAGAACCCTATCTGGAGCCCATTACTTAACAATCTGATTCACTTGGTAGCGAGGAGCTTGCTTAGCCCGAGGGAGCAGCGAATAAGACATTACTGTCTGATTCCGAGCACTACTGCTCAAAACGGATGCACTTATACCAAGACCAGACTGTGGGACCACACCGGTTATTTTTCGACCGTACTGGATAATACGATATCAGTCACGGTCAACCGTTTAGCGATCGAAGTGCTCTTTGTTTCAGCGTACCCATTCTAAACCTCTTTTTTTCCCGTTCGGAAAACAACAGTGCGCAACTATAAACATAGTTCTGCTGTATGTTCACAGGATCGCATCTCACTATGTAAACGCTCTTATACAAACAACAGTGTGATATACACCCTTATTAGTGTATTTACGTTTCATCTGACTGTACTCTTTTGGCCTGTCTGATTACATTGCAACTGGAAGGACCGAAGTCTTAGTCGGCACAGCTTTTTTGGATCGACGCAGTGCACAAGTTTAACTACCACGTCAAGGTAGCAGAATAAGTCTGACCGCGTACATACCACGTTAGAAAGAATATTCCCCCCAGCGAAAATCTTAGTCTCATGTGCTTCCGCTACGTCACCATCCTCCACCGTGGGTAAGGCAGTTAATTGCATATGGGTCCTTCATCGTAACTGACAGTTTAACCTCGAAACACATTCTTTGACGGCTGTTTGCAGTAGCTTACCACCACCACTAATCATACGGTTTATTTCGTAGGGTGCGCGTTTGGTGAGTGACCTGAAACAAATAACTCCACTCTACTATTACATGCAAACCAGCGCATGTACATAGTAGACGTTAATGGTCTGTTTGGTTGAATCCCACCCCCGCCGTCATTTCTTGATTTGTTATGCAAAAGTCGGTAGTCTATTCTTATTAGTCACAAAGTGAATTGTCAAGTACACCGGCCAGTCAGTTTCAATGGTATAACCGACGATTCGAAAGTCGGTGTTCAGTAGAACGTGTTTGTGACCGAGTTAGTTACAGTTCGAAGTACGTAAAGGGGAAGTTATAAACCAAACTTAGTTATGACCATTTGAATGATATTTTGCTTGTTGACTCATTTAGCTTGTCACTTAACGGATAAGGGCGCTTATATTTAATAAAACAAGCAATATTTGTCACTTAAAATTGAAATCACCGTTCGTATATTATCATTCACTGGTGAATAGTGTGAAGCCAGTGACGAAGTGATCAACAAGGTTGTCTTATGAAAATGAGGTAGAAGTTCATTTTCCGGTCGCGATGAGGCTACTGACGAGCGCTAACAAGAACCTATCACGAGAATAATGCTCCTTTTTGGAAGAAGCAAACAAAAAGTATATGAGACTGTAAGAGCTGTGGTCAATTGTGAGTGACGTTAACTTCATATTGCATTACTTGATTTCATGTGAAATTTCACCGCTTGAATTATGTTTCAGTATACCACGTAATCTACTTAACTTTACCGCTCACTTTTAGTCAGTTGCTTGGCAACAAACTGATGTTCCCAAAAGTGGGCGAAATCTCTCCTTGGGCGTTGTGATGACATGAGATACGACAATGGGACGTTGGTTAGTGGATATGTTTCGGGCTTCCGAATCCCTAGATCAATAATTTCTGCCAGGTGACATTTAGCTTGCTGTTTTTACACTGACTTAGTGGGAGCAAGATCCGTTTCTGGGTTGACCAGTGAACACACACGTAGCTAAATTGTCATTTATGCTAGATGATGTTTACGTGTAACGAACGATTTCAGTGTTTAGATAATGCTATAGCACTTAGAAAACACTCCTGATGTGCTCCGTGAACTAAGGGATCATATCACCATACTCGCAAAGCTATTGGGATGACACTGTGAGCATATTCGAGATCAACATCTGCGGAAGCAGAAGGGTAATCATCTATTTTATAGCGTAACACATGGTCTTCGTCAAGACGGAAGCTATAGAATTTCGGTTTTCTGGCTATGAATACATACTGTCCTCAGTCATCCGTAATTGTCTAACAGTATATCCGACCTTCTTTCTGCGCACCTCATTTCACAACTTCACATATGTCCTGTCGGTTGTGACAGCGAAACTCATGAAAGAAGACCCCAGTTATTGGATGTGAGAATGAGTCATGATGATACAGGACAACACGGATCTGGCTACAGGTGTTGGCTTGTTGCAAGCCGTCAGTTAGTACGAATGCAAAGTAAACTGACAATGCTTTCAAACAATAACACCTTAAAGCTCTGATAACATCCGCGTTCGACTTAGTAAAGTATGTCGCGAAAATGTCGACTGTCACACTGTCGCTTCCTTCCCCAGAGCATGAACTGAAACTGGATGGTGAACGAGGTGTTGGTAATCTCACCGGTAGCTTACAGTAGCTACACGAAGAAAGTGGTTAATGGGACAAAGTAGGAAGAAAAGATATGTTGCCTTTCGGCGAAACACATAACTAGCCTGAACATGTTGCTGTCTTGTAAACCAGCTGAGTTTGACAGATAGATGAGTAAATCTCCTTTAACACCATGAGTGCACATTAAGCCGAGTAAACTACACAGACTCTTTGAGGCGGTAAACTCAGTGAAGAATAGGCACAAGAGCCCACTTGTATCAATATGTAGGTGTATGTTCTTACATTGTCACGCGAAAGACCGTTCTATCCTGGAGACAGACGGGTCGAACATTCAATCAGGTCTAGCAATACAAGTGGTTGATGGGATGAGTATGTGACAGTCAGCTCTCTTGATGTGAACTTAAAAAACTAGCCTTACGGAATCCTTCAGATAGATTTCTCGCAGACGCATGACGAGTAACGTATGCGTAAGAATCACGTCGAATCCATTGCTGGAAGAATCCATGAAGACATCGATTTTTTGTTTCAGAATCCAACCTCCAAACACGTTTATATCAAAACTACTTAAACTTTTCACTTCAGACTACCGTTAAATGCACAAGGTGGTAAAGCTCACTTTCTTAATTCGTCTTGGTTCGTACGCAAAAGGATGATAGCGGATTTAATGCTAAGAAACATAGCCTGTGGAAATATGTTGGTCAACCTGAAAATATTCAAGACTCGGTACAACTGCAGCAGACAGTTAGGACAACTGTGATTATTCCGAGTCAAAGTAGAGCTTCGATCAATGTCACTGAACATCATTAGCATCTTGCCCCGCTTACTACTTTATCCGTTAGTAGCTAGTGTTAAATTTCATTGGTAGTCGCAGGTTCTACCTCATAATGACGTTCATTCTCTTTCAAGCTCAAACAGTTCCATCCATTTCGGTCAATGGCTGCTTATCAGTCCCAGGAGAATCAACTTATGTGTTTGTTTTCTATAACATTGAGGAAAAGGGAGTCTGCCCTTTCACTAACTTACAGTCAACTTTCAAATCTCGAGTTGATTCCTTTTAAACTTTCCGTCTTAGTTTGTCTACTACAACAAACGATTTTATGAACGCTCATTAACATGAAGTATGTAGACATAACGAAATCTGTTGATAGTATATCGTTTAAAACTGTAACACGAGTTGACACAGAGTGAAATCACAGATAAGACTTACACGACAGTTACTCCGAATTCTCTCCGAACTTTAGAGTTTATCAATGAAGAAAGTATTTTACTAGCAGCCCATAGACATAAAGAAAAAATGTGATTGCTTCTCCGAGGCATTTAATAATTCAGGATCAGCTCACGTTCTGTAAAACATGACTAGTTTCTTCTTGCTTCCATTTTGGATGAATTGCTCCAAGCAAATTTGTTTTGGACGTAAGACCTGCCTCAAATCACACTAAAGTCTTTTTAATAAACGCCGTAAACTACTGTAGCTTCCAGTCAAATGTTTAAAGACTATATAAAAGAAACGCTGGACTGTTAACTTCGGCTGTGAACATCAGGATACACCGAAGAAACAAAACAGTGACATCTTTTTAGCTTATTCAAGTTAGAATAACTTTGTTTTGCAGTTAAATCCACGGGTATGTATTATCAACTGATAAATCTTCAGTATTTGTAGAAGATGGATATGTGTACCACGCTGGAGGTGATGCTTCTTAAAAATTCTTGCCAGAAATGTACATGTTGTTTTTAATCCCTTTCTAGTATGTTGTGTTGCTTCCTACTTCTTTCCCTTAAGTTTTGCCAACTCCGTGTCTGAACACTCTTATAATTCAGTTTAGGCCGTCATCAGATGAGCTTGGAAACCTCTTGGTTGTCTGGTGTGCTTCTTTTATGTGTACAATTAAATGTTAAGACTCGTGTGGTTATCGTTGTCAAATTGGTTTCGGAATATATTTTTGTTTTCAAGTGGTATTTCAGCCTTATTTTTCCTGTCAGTATCCACCAGCAGAACCGACGTTGACAATCATTTGTTTCCTATATCCAAGTGGTCTGTAATTAAAACTGAAGAGTCGCGGTTGATATCTCACACTCAATTTGAGAACCATTGGCCTTCTACGAGTTCTCGTGCTTGTTACAAACAGTTTGACATCAATTCCAAATCTGAGTTTCATCAACATCTTATTCATTTGTAGGAAAACTGCTCATTTAGTTCCAAGTACATTACTCATTATATATAATGATTAGAGTAAACGAAAAACAGTGTCAGAATAAATTAAGTTATCCTTGTTTTTATTCATGAATCATCTATTCAAGAGCTGTTGTCCTCATTAATGTAAGGAGGCAAACATAAAGCTGACAAAAGTGTAGTATTGGTTGTCATTAATCTTTTTAACAAACCGACACACACCGTAACCAGACAATCAGTCAACTTGTACTCTGTAAGCAAGGGTACATCAACACTTCTTATGGTTTCCACTTTGATGTCAATGGTGAAATTGATTATTGCACGTCGACAACATAAACGATGTATCACGTAAATCTCGTGTAGTGTAAATAGTAGACCAAGAGCGAGCAGCAGTCACATGCAAGCGTAGACACAAATCGTAAGCAAAAACGTCGTCCTGTCTAAGCAAACACATGGTTGGTCAGGCACGATTGTAGAGAGTGACACACGTATATGCGGCAGAACGAGATATTGGCCAATGCACGAAAGCAGGCACACATCAACCGAACAGGCCAAAGCGCACAGTGGATCCGAGGGCAAAGCGTCTGTTTAGTCTTAGTAAATGAGTGAATTAAGTCATAAGAAGTGTGCTGACAAAAATCAATATTTATGCTGATCCACAAGATGTTGAATAAATCTAGTTTAATGTCCCCCTTCAGAGTCGTAATGTATTGTCTCAGCATGTTCCTCACAAGGACTTCAAAACGAACTGAACTCATGTAACATGAGACCTAATTGCTACTTCGGACGAATTCAAACCGGTGACAGAAAAAGCACGCCCAAACGCAGCAGGTGCTTTATCAGCTGAACTACAAAGGTAAGCCTAAGGTTCATACATTTCACATTTGGACTCAATGACTGACCCATCCCACTGTTTTACAGAATCCACCGAATGTACCGGAAGAATAACTGCCCAACCAAGATTTCCCAACAATTCACTCTAAAATACATCAGCGTCATCGACGAGCATTGAATTTGTATCGATGATAAACAATTTGACAGATCTGTATATTTAGAAGATACCTACTTGGGGGAAATGTGAACTTCAGTTAGATTTGAATCATCAACAGAAATAGCACGCCCAATGGATTAGGTGATTAAATGAGTAAAAGTTGATAAATTTCTTAACATGCGGCGGAGCTTCGTATCCTTGCCAAGTATGAACATACTGTTTCTGCCGCTGGTTCGAATCCTGCCGAAGTCCATATTTTTCTCTACTGGGTTTCCTCAAAATTAACAAATCTATCAAACTACTTACAAATATAACTCTTATCAATCTATTTCTCATCGCATTGTGTCTGCTTAATAGACCGAAACCTGACGTGCACGACGGCTTGTTAAGCATCGTGTCCTACTGATTTAACAAGAACGGTGTACTGGTCGCATCAATAAACCTGACGAACTACAGTTTCGTTCCAAAGTTGTGTTGAATACCTCTGCTGTTGGACCCAATCCGAGGAACACTTGAACCGGAGTGCGATTAACAAACTTCAAATAGAATGCAAACTATATGCTCAACCGCGTTATCTCGCACGTCAAACCATTCGTCAACTGCTCGATTTGCAAACCTTTATGGTAACTTCCTTCACTACCCAAGGCAGTAAGTGATTCTAGGCCCATAGTCCAGCCTTGAGTAGACACAAATATTTCACTTGATTTACCTAAGCCATTCTATTGAGCACCATCACTTCACATATCCACGGCCACGCATCTCTTGATGAAACAATAAACTGTTGCTAACTGCACGTCACTGAAAATGCTGTTGACGCCTTGAAAACTACCTTCGGCTGTGGTGCTCTCAGTATTTTAACACAGTGACGAAGTTTGTTTAAAGTGGAATGTTATCAATGGTTATTTTGAGCTCATTCGTAGTAAACCCTCGATATAGACAGACAGAGCACAAACCTGGGTTACCTTATCAGGAAACAGCAAAACATGTAGCCATCACCTGAGATACCTCTGAGATGGCAGACCGTGTTGTATCCCGTCTCGGATATGTCAGAAAGCGTATGTAACTCCCGGTGCGTCGAAGATTTCCTATGATACAACGCGGTAAAACAACTAGGTCAGTCGTTCAAACACACCGTTATCATTTTTTTACCCTTCCTTTTATTTCTCCTCTAATAGTGTGTCTCATTAAAAATTCGCCCCACGTTGGCACTGAAACAACTTCCGATCACCGAAAACAAGTGGAGCAGTGAACCATAACGGGTCGTACGCCGACGCGATACAGGTCAACAAGCCCTTGTGCGTGAATGACTTCATCGGTAAGGACACGCAAATCCTGAAATAATCTTACGATACTTGCCACTGGACCACAGGTGCCTTCAACTGACTACGTTCAACGTTGCTGACATGGATCTCATTCAGTTTGATGATATATCCAACGGTGACTCAGCCATGAAAGACGTCCGCGTCACTAGTTTGACTGCATCCAGAAAGGCAATTCAGGTAAATCTGGCATCCTCAGGCATATCCACCGATATATTAGGCGGTGTTTGATAAGCCAACTTACTAAAAACGATTTCAATTGTCGGCTGTAATCTTTCTGTTCACGTTTGACAT
This sequence comes from Paragonimus heterotremus, assembly GCA_013368495.1. Classification (NCBI taxonomy): domain Eukaryota; kingdom Metazoa; phylum Platyhelminthes; class Trematoda; order Plagiorchiida; family Troglotrematidae; genus Paragonimus; species Paragonimus heterotremus. The sequence continues at coordinate 49,430 of LUCH01001109.1, forward strand.
GCAGAAAAGTAAAGAAACATCCCTGAAAGGATGGACTGTGATTTCATACGCATCCCATAGGCCAGACGTTGGTTCATCGCTTCACCGAGAGAATCCCAGTGCTCAACGGCCTCAATCGAGAACCTTTACCTGTAGATACATTTCTCTCATATACTAAGACTATCGAACCATTACGGAATCACAGTAAATCATTGATCAGGTTGTTCGTTGGAACCGCCCCTTGCAGCGAAAATTTGTTCAATAGTACTTCTTCGTATTTTGCCGCACGGTTGAATACACTTCACACCTTATCAGGTTTGTCCAGATTCAACGTCGGCTGGCTGGGCAAGTCTGACTGACGAAGGGTCATCCTTAATTGTATCAACTCTCGATATATAACCTTCAGTCAGATGTGCATTAGTGATCCCGTTATATTTGGGTGCCAATTCGGTGTCTTGTGAAACTCTCTTATTTAGTAAAATCAGACGCTTTTGGACCATTCATCGGTTGTCCTGAAGGCTTACAAATGCAGACAGCCAAACCAAGACACTCTGGTGCTCACAATCCATGTGCGTAGCAGGGGACTACAACACGTGTCGTGCACGGATCATCAAAGAAGTTAGCTTTCTCATCAGACAATCCGCGGTTGACAAACTGTATGCCGCACATGCGTTAAACCAGTCATTCTAGCTCAGCGTCTTTTAACTAATGAACTTCAGCTTTGCTCTTTGTCGATAACCCTATGGGGTCTCGGAAACGCCACCTCATGGCTGACGTCTGCTCCATACCGATTGATCTGTTACCTGTTATGCCTCAGACACACAGTAGCCTACTAGTAAGCTGACGTAATCCTTCTTTGAAGAGATGAACAACAGGCCGTCCAAATGAGGTTGACGCTGAGCGTCCTTCTCGAATATACTTACCACCCATTCAACTGGAAGGCCCACAACAGTGAAGGCTTTGTTGACCTTGATTTTACTTCCAACATCCAAAGACTCAAGTTTTAAACTCATATCTTGACAGCTAGTGGTGTCATTTCTGCTCAGTCCAATAATGTTTAGTGTCCCAGCACGTGTTTTCAGCCCTAATCGCTCAGCTAGAGATACACCTATGAGGGTAGTGTCAGAATGGTTATCCCAAAAGACGGGTTTCAGTAATCCCGACTGTTCCAACTAACCTGACGCGAACGACACTAAAGCGGACCTTTCTATCGTGTAAGTAGGTGGTTCTACAGCATGACTCCTTCACGACAGGTTCAGACTCCAAAGCCGCCGGGTCTGTGTGCACCGAGGTATGGTGTCCATGAACACGTTACGCAAACTCTACAACAACTGACTGTGTGGTAGGGAAAAGGGCAAAACCACCCCTCACTTTTAGTTGGAACTGTACGCCGTACTTCTAATGACTTGCTTCAGAACAGTTGACATGTCGGCAAACCATGATTACAACCACATGTGACACATTGGTGTGGTGTATTTACTGTTCCAAAGAAGGTGAATATATGAATTGCTCTTCGATAGCCCTCGCGTAAATGTACAGTCTTGTTTCCGCCGGCGTGTCCCTGGACTGACTGGTTGATAATTTGGCCACAAGAGTTATTGGTACTGAAATTTGCCTCTATAAACCCAAGTAAACCGTCGAAGGTAACTTCCCGGCCAGTGTTTACGACAGTCATCTACATTCGCTCCTTTCTCTTGCATGTGAAAGTAAATCGACAATACGCAGAAGGTGTGTTAGACAACTTAACTCGGATGGCTAGTTCATTTGGAACAGCATCAACTGACAACTGCTCATCTGAGTGGCTGAAGATTGCAAACCCTCAGCGTCTCCTATGGCGAGCCTCGGATTGTTAAACACGTCATTAGTAATACATTGAATTGTTTCATGAGACCTTCTAACTCGTCATTTCAATATGCAAGTAGCCCCTAATGCACCTTAATCCACTTGGCAAAAATATGACGTTTAATGACTTCCCTAGATCAATCTTTACAACTACAAACGGAGTAGACCAACTTCTGTTCTTCGTCATGTAACTTGCTGGTCATGTGAAGCTCAAAATTCTGCATGAAGCTGTTGAATTTCAAGGCAACTACATCGGTGTTTTTTCTTGTTGTTTGTTGTTTTAAGCCCACATTTTGGACTAAGATGCACGTAGATTCCTCCATAAAACACTCTCGGAACTCATACGCATTCCAGCTGTATGATGCGTTAGCGGAGATGACATGTGCAATTGACCCATCAGATAGCCCTTCAGTCTTACCAAAATCAGACCTTCCACTGAACTTTCTGTGACATTCTATCTGTGTCCTCATGTATTTTGGTTTCTTTTCTATTAAGAACAGCTGTTCCCCAAGGAAGATATCGTCCGTTGCCAACATTTGCTCAGCTGAAGCGATAAGTAAGCGATACTAAACCGTAACAATACATCGTGGGTAGCATTCATCAGAAGAACAATTCATCACGCGCGTAATTCGAATGGTTGTTTCACTCTTTGCAAAGATCGCCTGCAATTGTTAACAATAAAATTTCGAATGTAAGAAGAAGAACGGTGAAACTGAAGGGAATAACTAAAGGTAGGGAGCATGGTCGCCAACAAGACCGTCTTCACACACTCAGTTCAGGCAGTTATTTTAAGGGCCGAACGATTTCAGGAAGGTGACACGCAAATCAAAGCCATTTTCGCATAGGTCGTGATCGCAGTAATCCAGTTGTCACTCTCCGTTAGTTGTTCAAACACTGCTGTGCTTACCAACGATTAGCGGTAGCTAATATCCTGAACACAAAGATGTTTTCCTGGCTTGCCTAATGAAAATTTGTGTACTTGATAAATGTTTCCAGTCTATAGACACTTTACTTCACACATTAGGTGGAGAAACGTCATTTGTACCAACTTTGACTTCATTTTATAAATATCAGGTCATAACAATGCTGTTAGATCATTTGACCAGTTATGCGAATGTATCCCCGCTCCGTTCGCACAGCTTTACTGAAACTTGCTAAATGTGTGATGTAAAACTTGCGACCCCATAATTTGATAATATAACCGGGACCAGTACTACAGGCTTCTGATTTCTTTGCAGGTTTAATACACTGTGTATTTAAGTACCGCCTTAGCTGCAAGCGAGAATCTTTAACAAAATGTCTGGTGTGTTCATACCATCAGGAAGAAGAATGATTTACTAATCTTTCAGATATTTAAAAAGAACGCTATAGATTGTGACAGATAGCAGGGCTCAGTGTGTTCCTGTCAACTTTACATAGAATTAGACTACTTACAAGTTCTCGTCCCCGTGGAGAAAGATCGCGAAGTGAAGTGAGATAAACTAGCAAACAAGCTTGTTTTTGATGTGTCATTTTCAGATTGTTTGCTTTAAGATTTCTCATGGAATTGCGAACTTTTGTTTTTATAAACGTGAATGTCCAATTATTTTCCCCGTAAATATCCATTCTTTCCTTAGCTACTGCCTTTCCTTTTGCTCGCTGGATAAAGTCGATTAGTCATTTTCTTTGTGTTTGGCCTACAAACGAGCAAGTATTCGCTACTTCCCTTGAAAAGATTAAGGAATGGTTTTTGTGAACAAGTGATCCCATCGACCACCATTAAAATTGTGAACAGCTGTTTTAACCTATCTGGGTCTCAGAAGCGCTACACATGCCGCAGAATCAAACCCATAATCGGTGAATGAGCGGCAAATTGTAGTCCTAGGCCATTAGATTACGGTCACCTGGGATACAGGAACGTATAGATAACGAAAGTTACTCACATACCTTCTGAAAAAGTACCTCTAAATTTGTGAGCTCAGAAATATACAGTCACCGTAACATACAGGTCAACAAGAAGCTTCGTCTCCATTGGTATGTTCAGTGTACTCAGCCAACCAAAAACATTTGAATTTCGGTCACGATTGCGTAACAGTAGCATTCGCTCGCCAACTGTCTCTATGGCCGAATGTCAACAGGGCTAGTAATTAGTGGTACGTGGTTGTTGCTCCTTCATTCCAGATTGGTCAAAGAATAAGTTACATCACTGTTATAGCAGTCGTCTAAACATCAGAAATATCGATATGCACTCGCTCAAAAAACTACTGAAATCCCTACGCTACCGTGCATTTAGAGCACTGAAAGCGCAGTTTTTAACGATATACTGTGACATTTCAGAAGCAGCAGATCACCGTAGCATAGGTAAACGCGGTGCATCCTGATGGTATCACTACTTGGGTAACATAAGATAATGAAGCAACCAAGCGGTGATGCTGAGAGTCTAAACGGCTGATTACCCTCTTGATCCTGTCCGTCTGCCAAGGCTTCTGTCTCGGAATTTGCAAACTGTATGAGCTGTTGGTCGGGAAACTAGTGTGCGAATTATTCCCACTCCTAGTTCCGTCAAATTTTTCTATGCTTAGCAGTGGCGTTGATGAATTTCATCGTGAATTGGTTGAGAAATCCTGCCGAGACAGTCGATCCCCTGGATCATTTGGGGGAATCCATATGGAACAATGAGACTGATGGGTAGCAGAGTCCAACTGTTAAAGTTATTGGTTCCAGATGTGACTTCGTAGTTCAGCTGGTACAGTGCTTGTTGCTTTGAGATATGCTGTTTCTTTCGCTGGTTCGAATCCAGCTAAAGCCCTGACTTTCCACACTTGAGTCTCATCTAAAATCATAAATCTGCCAGACTGCTCATTAGTAATACGATTTTTCTTACGAATCGCCAAATATGGATTCAAATAGACACGACAAAGTCCATCGGTTTCATGCTAGACCGTATCATGCTATAAAAGAAATACTGAGGAAATGAATTGAGAACCAGATATTGTGTACTTATTGGAGCGCAATCACATGCCGATAAATGCTTGTCAGTGCGAATAATAAATGTAAATTTTTCTCAATAAGTCTAATTAATTTATGCAGTCTCTATTTATTTTGTGGATTTTTGAATGGCAAATTACCGAAGGGTGGGCGTGTAATTTCTTGGGATCTGGGATTTCACAGTCTTGTTTTAATCCCTTTGTACAACGTTGGAGCCAGTTTCGTTTAAATATAACTATGTGATAGTTGCACAAATTTCCCGGTTCGTCTGTTTGTATAACAAAACAAACAGTCTCAGTTATTTAACCATCCGGATGTTGTTACTCGGCGGACGGATTAATTTCTGATAAGTGGTCCATTCTAGATTTACGAACTTAACAGCTGTTAACTGTTGTCTGTGTTTGTTGAATCCCATTAGCAAAACCGTCATTCTCTTCCCAAAATTATCTGGGTTATTTGCGTTTATCGCAATGCAAAATACATCAATCGGATCAGCGCAAATGCTAAAAGACTGTGGGATATCTCTTACCCCCGGGCAATTTATACTTGCCATTGCACTCAGCTCCAAATAAACATCCAGAATAAAATCGTTGGAGGTCGTTACCGAACAGTTTACAAAGTCTAGTGGTATATAATATTAGGCGGTTATTTTTTAAAATTACAGGTTGCAGGTCTACTAATGAACTTCCAGCTCAATGGGAACTGCAGAACTTTATGAGAAATCAAACACAGACACGTGCGCGAAGAACTTAGTCACTCACCAACCGGTTTTATAATGACCACATATATTTAAAGTTATGATGTAATATCTAGATTGTTTTAGCATACAGTGATAAAAGTAATTTTCTGCGATTAGCTTTAATCGACGTAAATGTTATGAACGAAAGGATAGTTGCACAGGTACACAGGTTACACAGGTATCACAATTTTACGTTGACAAACTGCGAACTCAGGCATGTTAGATTACACCAAAGTATGACAGTCAGATGTTCATACTACTTCAATCATCGCTGTCCACTCTAGTAACCATTCTATCTTCACTGTGGAGAAAACAAAGAACATTGAATCCTAAAGGTGGAGGCTCCCTAAAATAGCATTGTAGGAAATGGAGAGTAGCATGCGCTAAAATTTAGTAAGGCAATTATCCTAAACGTGTGTTGAAACGGCAAAATGAGCGTGTTTGCGTCACTTCTCTGATATATTACTTAACAAATTAGAATATCCCTCTTGTGCACTTCAAATGATATCATGTTGACTGTAACAGTTTCTCCAGGCGTCTATCTCACAGTGAAAAAGCGATGAAATATTTAATGACTTCTGTTATTTTGATTTGATAAAAGGTTTTAATTATGGAGTCAAGAGCTGGAGTTAAAAGCCTAACTGCTTTGCCAGTCCCCAATGATATTCGTGTTTCGGTAAGTATTCATAGCCAAAAGTAACGCGACGTTTTTGTGTGACAAGTCGATGGTATCAGTTGTTGTATCACTGGCACAGGGGTCAGCCCGGTTGTCTAAGAATGACGTAGAACGAGTTCATTTTCTTGACATCTGAAGGATATGCACCATTGATAGACTCTAACTTGAGACTATCACTTTAAGATGAAAATTACCCACAACACATCACGGACATCGCACTGCATAAACTTTCCATTCGGCCCATTTTGAAAAGAAGCACCAGACTCGAGGTTCCCCTCGTAAGAGCTAGCCAGTAATGCATACACTTGCAACGGCCTGGGCTAGGACGTCGGCTCCTCTTTGATGAGACAGTCTTGTTGACCACTGCGCCACTGACCGAACAATCATTTGCCAACACTTAACTTTGAGGGCTTTAAGAGGGAAAAAAGTAAGATTATTTGTCTGGGGTTCAGATTATGTTAGCAAACCTCTTCACTGTTCAAGTGTCCTAGTGTTAACAAGATATTTGCGGGTTAAAGATAGCGGAACAAGAACTGGTTTCTCTGGAACTCCAGCGAAAAATGCGGAGGGAAAACAAAGGTCCAACTCGGTATCCACTCTAAACGTTCTGATGCCAAAATAAGGTGTAATCCAGCTGAGAACCTATCTTTGCATGCTGTAAGCTGCTGGCTTGAGTAAAAGAGGATCATATGGGACATAGTCGAATGCATTGGCATAGCCGAAGAAGATGACATAGAAAATGTGACCAGTGACCTCGGTCTCCATCAGGCTACCCATGAAGAGTAACACATTGATTATGCAAGAATGAAACTATTAATAACAGAATACGTTCTCTAAATAGAGATTGCCTGTATCACTTCCGTTTGCCCCGATTTCGGCTTAGAATGCCCCAAGGAGTTTCGTCGGGTTTCAACGGAGAACGGAATCTCACGAGTGATGGACACAGGGACAGAATGACAGACCAGGGTCTCTCAGCACTTACAAGGTGACGGGAGACGGACCGTCAAATGGAAGGACTAGACGAAGCTAACTCGTCTCCACCCAGATGCCGGGTGAATGGTGGCGTACGCCAGCATGCGCGCAATTAGCGCTGAGCGCATGTGTATCACTGCAACATAGAACGCACACAGACAACCGAATTTGGTGAACTGGGCGTCTGTCTGTGGGTAGATGAACGATCCACTCAGATTGACATGGTTTTCCCCTGTTGTCGTCCGAACGGTTGGATAAACCCTGCAAGTATATTCTGTGGTGGTTGTATGGTAGCCATCCACGTAATAGATTGATATCTGACCTGTTAGCCGTCCATGAGGATGAAACAGCCGGAGTGCTAGATCAGTTTCTGTCTCGAATCCTGGGTATATGATAGGCAATGAACAATTCCATATCCACCATTACTTTGGCAGATCTGGTCGTAACCTAGGTGAGCCATCCTACGTTGTATGTCTGACGCTAGTACCCGTTGGCTAGCGTGTTTACAGATATGCCATGCAAATATATTCTGTATTGGCCGTATGGTAGCCATCCACGTAGTAGACTGATATCCGACTTGTTAGCCGTCGACAGGGGTGAAGCAGCTGCAGTAATAGATCAGTTTCCGTCTCGAATGTTGGGCTTGTTTTTTCCTCGGTAGGCAACAAGTAATCGCATTTCTCTATCTAGCCTCTCCCTCATCCAAGCCTTGCTCTTTTTCTACAAACTTTTATGAATCTTTGCAGAAGCCTTGCACACCAAAAGGTGTCACCAAGTTTCTCTCTGATACTCATAATAATTTGCTCATCCTGCTGAGTGTGACTATGAATTTAACTTCACACCAGGATATTTCACCTTCAACCGGAAACATCTTTTGCCGTTTTTGTCTATCACTGTCAAACACCCACTTACCCAGCGATGAATACCAGGTACTTATCGAGTCATTGTTCATCTTACGAATCTACGCATGATCTTTATTCGTTTATTTCCTTATTCATCAGATGTGGATTAGTTTGTTATGGGTATACAAATGTAGAGAAAACGTATAATTCTTGAGCATATTCACAGTGACCATTGTTGATTATAGATACGATGGTTCAGAAGATTTTTTGACTACTACAAGTTTTACGAGTAATATGGTGGGTCGAACCCCCAGTCACGAAAGGGGGCGTTAACGTGCTATTCATGAAGCCATTCCAATATTCCAAGCAGTGTGGACGTATCTAATGGTAATTCTATTCCCCAACGACGTTTTCCTGAGTCATATGACGAACTTTGACCTGTTCGTCTGTACACCGCTCGCTTTGTAAGTTATCAGCTGCGCAGACATCTTACACGCTATTATTGGCCTTTGTCAAGCCTATGAGTGTAACTGCCTTTCTTCTGACTGCTCTCCTTTGGTCTGTCTAACAAGGTTGCACCTGGAAGGACCGGAGTCCTAGTCAGCATAGCCCGTCGAATCAAAACAGTGCACAAGCCCGACCACCTCGCATATCAGTCATAACTTGTTCTCACAGGAACGAAACTACCGATTCCCATCCAGCACTTGATGTGTGATCGGTTAATCTCTGTGTATATTTGTACAGGTAAATCGGTCATTCAACACAACCTCACAAAAACCATGGTGCGTCTTTGTTTCAGTTAAGTTCAGTCAGTGTGCAATCGCGCCGGTAATCCTCTATTTTAGTGGCCGTAATAAGCCACATTATTTTGGAGCTGATTATTTCAACTGTTTTTCGATGGAGTTAAAAGATACACATAAGAGTGTTTTGGTTTGCAAGAATTCACTTTATCCTGGTTGAAGAAAAGCATGCATGGAATTATAGTGGCGAACATCAGAGAGGTGTTGAGAAAGAATGTCACTGGTACAAAAGGTGAAGCATCGGGACCTAAAAACAGGTCTTAGGGATTTGGACAGAAATTGAGTTCCCATTATCAACGGAAACCCCAAGGTTTTAGCACAAGGATTATCCCAGTACCCCGTGAACAGTTGACGCTCCGTATAGCGGGTGCTAGGAGCATGGTTACTGCAGGTGCCTGCTTCACTTTACCCTATGATTACGAATGTTAGATTGCGTGGTTATTGTGGGCAGCCAAGGAAGCAGTGGTTATATTATTGATGTGATGGTGGAACATTTTTCATTAAACGTGCCTCATATACACACACGCACTTCGGAAGTTTATCCGAAGATCTAAACTGCACCGGTGAAAGACTCCAGTGAGTGGCGTCCTAATTTACAGCACTGAATTCAGTCGAGAATGTATGAAGTGTGGTCAGGCACCGAGTGAGGCAACAGATAATGAGGTGACTCTTCTAATACACTTTTGCAGCATAAGTGGCAGTTAAGTTGCCCAGAGGAGTCAGCTGAAGAGGTTAGGGTTGTGGTGACAATAGTCAGTTGGCACGAACTGGCAAAACACTTTCTATCTTTCTATTCGGAAACACTCAAAAACACGAAGGAATAAATGCGATGCCGTCTTTTGTTTTTGCATTTGCACATAAAACATCCTACAATATATGGCAATCGTAATTTGTACTCTAACTGCGATGTTCGCTTGAGTGACCCATTTGAATAAATTCTGATCGGCAAAACCCACATGTGTGTTAAGCTCCCAGCCTTGCTAAAAACACACCTACGCAACAGATTATCGCGGGAATAATGCGAGGAAACTGTTGTTGGCGGGTAGTTCGACACCTTAGCAAACAATTTTAGTAAACTTTTGACGTAAAGTAAATTATCACAGCCTGTTCTCGGCTACATGCTCGGTAGTCGCGTGATACGTAAACTGAAAGCACTAACTTAGACCAATATATGTTTAATGAGTTGACGCTGATTATAAATGACAGCTAACATTTTCACAAGGGTCATTAGAATTAATCTGATATTGTCACTCACTCATATTCAGATGATAATTCTCCCTTCGGTAATTGTGGTGCTTGAAGTGAATTACACCTAGTGGTAAGTTCCATCCTGTAACACACACGTCTAAGGAAATATGAGCGTAACAAAGTAGAAGGACGATATGCATCCATCAGTTGGTATTTATTCTGGCTTTTCTGGTTAGTTCACTGTACGCTACCGATCGACACACTTTCATATTTACTAAACCACTCCTAGATTTCTCTCTCATCTCCATAGTACTGGATTGTGATAACTTGCAGCCACTCTATTCAGTACGGTAGTACCAATCTGTTAACACACTAGCCAACGGGTACTAGCGTCAGACATACAACGTAGGATGGCTCACCTAGGTTACGACCAGATCTGCCAAAGTAATGGTGGATATGGAATTGTTCATTGCCTATCATATACCCAGGATTCGAGACAGAAACTGATCTAGCACTCCGGCTGTTTCATCCTCATCGACGGCTAACAGGTCAGATATCAATCTATTACGTGGATGGCTACCATACAACCACCACAGAATATACTTGCAGGGTTTATCCAACCGTTCGGACGACAACAGGGGAAAACCATGTCAATCTGAGTGGATCGTTCATCTACCCACAGACAGACGCCCAGTTCACCAAATTCGGTTGTCTGTGTGCGTTCTATGTTGCAGTGATACACATGCGCTCAGCGCTAATTGCGCGCATGCTGGCGTACGCCACCATTCACCCGGCATCTGGGTGGAGACGAGTTAGCTTCGTCTAGTCCTTCCATTTGACGGTCCGTCTCCCGTCACCTTGTAAGTGCTGAGAGACCCTGGTCTGTCATTCTGTCCCTGTGTCCATCACTCGTGAGATTCCGTTCTCCGTTGAAACCCGACGAAACTCCTTGGGGCATTCTAAGCCGAAATCGGGGCAAACGGAAGTGATACAGGCAATCTCTATTTAGAGAACGTATTCTGTTATTAATAGTTTCATTCTTGCATAATCAATGTGTTACTCTTCATGGGTAGCCTGATGGAGACCGAGGTCACTGGTCACATTTTCTATGTCATCTTCTTCGGCTATGCCAATGCATTCGACTATGTTCCATATGATCCTCTTTTACTCAAGCCAGCAGCTTACAGCATGCAAAGATAGGTTCTCAGCTGGATTACACCCTATTTTGGCATCAGAACGTTTAGAGTGGATACCGAGTTGGACCTTTGTTTTCCCTCCGCATTTTTCGCTGGAGTGTCAGAGAAACCAGTTCTTGTTCCGCTGTTTTTTCTGATACACATCAGTGACCTTCTCTATCTCATTTCTAAAAACACTGTAATTTATGTTTACGATTTCAAAATCTAGAATGCTTATGATTCCACTGCGTCGCAAAGTGACCCTGACCCTATCAAATGCTTGTTTTATGACTGAATTTTCCCTCCAAACGACAGCAAATTTGAGCATTTTTCACTCGGAGAAGACTCTGGGAATGCATGCATGGTTCGCGAAGTCTAATAGATATCGAGACGGTCGACCTCAAAAACGCCTACGGATTTGGCGGTTATACGGTTTATCTTTTTCTGATCACCACCAGGTGGCCATCAAAAATGGATTTGGGACACTTGGGAAAATAACTACTGCTTTTCCCCGCATAAACAGACTTGCCTTTCGGACGCTTCAGGGATCTATATAAGACCACGGCTTGAGTATGTTGGTCACGTCGTATACACCGGCCTGAAGAAAACCAGACTCGTCAGTAAACGAGTCTATCAAGTAGCCGCCAAAATAGTCACTAGCTTGCGGCATTTCTCGCAAGACTCTCGAATTCACGTTGTTGATTTTTGTCCACTTGAGTCTTGAAAACCCCGCAGTGATCTAATCCGTACAAAATTTTTCCTTAGCGCAGGACTCTCACAACAATTCTTTACCTCGGTGGACCATAAATGTCGAACTATCACGAAAAGGAAGTCTGCAAGCTTCGAACTCGAAGCTTCCGTTCGCAACAGTTCTTCTCTAACAGGATTATCAACTACCGGAACGATCATTCATTAGAGGATTTTGGCCGCTCTTCTGGACACCTTTTCAAAGTATTATTATTTTCCCACCTAACCAAAACATCGGTAGACTAGTATTTTTACTGTTCTTAGTACATTTTGCAACCCCCAAGAGAGGTTATACATCCTGTTTTCAATGACTGCCTTTCACGTCAAGAAAAAGCCCCTGGATGTCAAAACAGACAACCTGACTGAATCCGGATAATTTGGGCTTGCAACCTCGAATCCATGAACGAGCCACTGAAATCGCTGAAATCGCCTGAACTCTGTCTGCTTATTGAACGAAGCATTTCTCTATTCCTCATTGACAAGTGACGTCCCATGCCTCACGGTTTGCATGCTTCCTCGACTGTTTAGTGTGCTTCTGAAGCACAGTTTGACCATTTTGCCTGTAAACAACGATAGGAGCAAAACTGTATTTGTTGTAACGGCCTAAAAATTCGGCTGATCAAGCACATGTCGCGTAGGCTTAGCCGTATCTTTTGTCCGTTCGTATCCAGCCGAAGACCACATTTTCGACTGGCTAATTGTTTTTGATCTGAGAACTCACCAGTGAGAGTAAACAGTTCTTGGGAACACCCCGCCAGCTTTGGATGATCATTCGTAATAAAGTAATCGGTTGTACGTGGTGAAGTAAAATCTTCGTGAACTTTTGTGTAGTAATACCGAAACCGACCACGTCAAACACTTGATGAATTTCGCATCACTTGCTGCTATCTAACGGATTAGCGAGGCTAACAAAACATTTTCAACATATCTCATATTATACCTCATCTTCATTGTTACACAAAGTGCGTGTCCCTTTTCGAATGGATCACAATCTACTTAAGCTTATTTAGGCTTTATACGATTGACTTCGGTGACAGTTGAAAACATTCGACGCTTCAAAGTATATCAGCAGTTTTGATATAATTACGCAACGTAGGCCTCACCGACAGTGATGGTACTGAAATATGAAGTCGAAATGATTGAATTCTCTACTATCCTAAGGGTATTTCTCAATAAGCTAAACCGTACTCAAAGTTGAGTGGGTTTTGACGTCGATAGCACAAATGCAACTTCGTCAGGAGTACTCAACGCATAAAGTCCTAAAAATAATGGTCTTGACTCATCGACAGTCAATGAGCCCCACTCAATTGATGGCCTAGTCCCATACAATCGCCTTGTCAATTATATAGTGCACAATGAAATAGTCGTTACATATATAGGCTATCAAAGCCCGCTTCCAAACAATTAACAGAACTAACAGAAACAACGCGCAACTAATGTAGATAGTTGATCGTCTAGAATGTCCGAAAAATGTGCTCGTGCTGGCATGAACAGATCGTCACCAACCCAAACGCAGTGCACAGCGTATGTGTCTGAGTTTCTGTGCGCTACTTTGTGACGTTAAGACCTCATTACTTTCTGTAAGGCACTAAGATATAGGGTGGAGAGGAATCGGAAACTACTGTGTTTGGATGAAGCAGTCATATGTTCTCCAATAACAGGATTAGAGGGGCCAGACTGTCGCCAAAGCCCCACTGGAGATGTCATACATCAAGTACCTACTGCAAAAGAAAACACATCCCTTTTGCGGACAAAGAAGGGACTAAGCCTGGTAAGCTTTCAGCCTCGTTACGATCACCGTATCTAAGTTAGACCAGCTTAAAGAGACCGTCTACTTCTCCGAGAAATGTCACCAATGGTGCGGAAAAACAAGACAAGAACGAATTAGTTCATTGTATGTATGTTTTGCGATATTGTGTAGTCTGTTAATTTAACATGTTTCATTGTGATAGATGTTTGTGTGGGAAAGAAAAGCGGTTGAACACCAACGATGAGGTCTAAATATTCGTTTTGTCGAGGGTCTCATACATTGCGGTAATTTGGTCATTTGTGTGAAAAATCACATTCTGAAGGAGATTCGGAATTGAGCTTGAGGAATGCAGATCCGTCCACTTCATCATGTTTTCCGGTTTGTAGAATGGAAAGGGGATTTCGTGCTCATGTACAGTGCATTGCACATTGCAATAGACCTCGAGTATAATGAAAATTTTGTCTACATATCTTATACATAGTGGGCCAACAATGGAAAACCACGACAGATGGAAAAATAATTCGACAATGGAGCAACGTTTGCTATGCGGCATCATGTAGGGTTGCATCATCTGGAGTAATAAAATGAAATTAACGTTGTTTCAAGTGAATGGGCGCCTGGAAATCCAACACCCGATGCTTAGCATATGGAGCCACACGTCAGAGAAATGCGTAATCTAGCCGTCAGGTTTTGCGTTCAATGGTTTAGATTATACTGCCTTGATCGACTGACCACATCAGTCTGGTTGTGTTTACGACTAAAGAAAACTCTAAGTCCATGAAATTGTTCGTTAACTAGATACAAATTATGGGAGTTTATTGGGCCACATAATTGAATGGATGCAATATGCACACTAGTAACCCAAATGATTGCTCAAGAGGCCCCATGAAATTAGTGATTTTGATCTGATGAAGAAGTTTTAATAGAGGAAGTATCAATCTGAAATAACAGGTGATATGTCTTCTGTAGAAGGGGTCAGGTAGCCTGAGCACTACACACCAGCGAATGTATTTGTGTGTTCAAATATGATAATTCACTCGGGTCCAACTTGAGGTCGTAAGGTAGGGGTCAACAAGGTTGACTCATGAAAGTTTGCAGTGAATCCAAATCTCGACTATAACAAGGATATGCAATACCGCATGCTCCGTCAAGAAGCTGGCTGAATATCGTACGTAAACGTAAACGTTACGGCTAAACCTGAGTGGCATGACGGTTGAATCAACAAAATATCCAACCGTTCCTCAGAAATTAACTGTGAAACTGAAACGTCATGAGTGGGAACACCCTTCAACTAACGGGGTTAGAAACCTGTCGTTTAATGACACCTCAAAGCAGACTAGAGAGATGTCCCGTGTCTTAATAAGCTTGTCATTCGAAAGGCTAAAATGTTAGTGAAACAAAGTCGATTTTCAGAAATCGGAGCACACCAAAACAAAGCTTTTAATTATTGCCTCTTGATAACAACTAACAACGGCCTACTTCACATATCCTTAAAACCCGCGTAAATCTTCCCGAAGCTAAATCGTGTTTACACAGGTATGTTTCCACAACTAGGAAGAGATTTCAGGCCCATAAGTCAGCCGTGATCCTGACCCAGCGAGTGTTTACACAGCATGCACAACGAGGGGAAAACCATAGCTTTTGAGTTCAGACTGAATGCAATAAAACAATGTTGTGGAAAGTTTTTTTCTGTAAACGCGGCTGACAAAACAGAACTTACCATAAAATGTACCGTGGAAGGAAAGTCTTTTGACCATTTTGTAGTGGAATCGATTTTATATAGGTGAATTTGTTAAAAAAAACAGCTATATTTTAAAATACAGAGAACATAACCAATTTCTCCGGAAAAACTAAAATTGTCTTCACTAGTTGCCAAACACATTTAAAATACAACTTACTACCCTACTTAAAACAACAAACAGATGCATTTTGTAGTTCATTGGGATAAATCAACTGATCACTTCGTTACGGTTAGAAAACACCAAAATAAAAACAAACACGGTCACGTTCAAAACATGGTGTCGGTCAAAATTCATATCATGTCATTTTTTGTAAAAGCTAATTGGGTGTTAACTGCCTACGTATCGACCGGATGAGTCAGATAATGGTCAATACAGTTGAACCGATTGATCGAAATGTTTCTGCCCACACAAGGTGGGGTTAAGTGATCCAGTAGCAATATACTCGGCAAGATGCTAACATAAAAGACAAACAAAACAGCAACAACGGAACCACAGATGACCAGCGGTCTGACACAACTAAAGAAGGAACAAATTATAGCAACCTCTCAACTCGACCTTACAAGACCTAAAGGCGTTATTATTCCTCGTTTCTAATGGATTGTAAAAATTTGTAAACCTGATTGTCATGTGAACCCAATTTTTAATATAAAGAATTCAAAATATCGTGTCTTAACATGATGGCTAACCGAAATCTTCCGGCCAGTCGACAAACATTGACGCACACAGCCTGAGAGATACGTTGGAGTTCGTGAATCCAGTTCGTGATACTCAAGTCAACAGTAAAATCATACGTTCTCTTATTGTAACTCTCCTATATACTAACCTATCGTTGGTTTAAATAATAGAACAGTTAGGTGATTTTATCGAAAACGTTAAAATTTCGGTCAGCTTACTGACAGTGCGCTTGAAAAAATTGTCTCTACGGTACACTCTTACTGTAACGTTGATTTCCAAGGTTGAAACCTTTGGATAAACTGAAAGAATTGCAGCAGGATGACCACTAGGACCGCTGCTAACAGATACTTTCATAAGCAAGTTAAAACGTAAAATGGTTGTACGACACGACCGAATGCAATCTGTGTAGCGCAGCGTGCTGCCAGGTTGTTGGTACTATTTTGGTTTTGATTGTGTAAGTCCAATTGAGTCGTTAGTTCATGTGTATTCACACTATCTCTTTCTACAAGACTACCACTGGAACCCCCAGTTCGGAAGAATGCCTTCCCCTGGTGTCTCCACATTGCATTAAGTGAATTCACTAGTATAACGGTAACCAAAGCCAGAACGTGTGACTTCACTAGTACAAACTCACTATTGTCACACTCTAAATAGTTTTCCACATGCATTGTGCTAATGATATATTGACCGTCGCATATTCATCCGTCCGCACGACAAATGTTTTAAATGAGTTCAAACGTACACACCCGATGGCAAGTTTCATCTCAGAACTGAATTCTGATAACTCTTTCCATTCCTTTGGCAACGTTCTTAGTAGTAGGACTGAAGGAAATTTGAAGTGCTCCATTTATTGGCAGACGACTTGGTCAGTCCAGCAAAGCAAATTTTACAATTTTACCGGAGTACAATACGAAGAAGACCTTTTCAAATATTTGGTGAACAGAACCAGAAGAATTAGCTTAGCAGATGTTTTGGAATGTGAATTAGAATTTACAGCATGTACTCCAAACCAGAATGAATACGAGGAAGAAAACCTTGCGGCCAAACACATGGAAGTAGGTCTAGCCTGAGCAGATATAAAAAAGATGACGTAAATCTTATTTTCGTGCATTTGTCATACCAAACGGATACATTTGCGAAATGGCCATCACATTGGCTCGCTGGTTTGCTTAGCAGAACTTTCAGTGCAACCAGACCGATTGATTTATTCACCAGTTCTTCGTCGTTTACTCCAAATTTTAAAGATGAAGCACCGGTCTACAACGAATGTATGATGAGTTGCGATTCGTTTGGTATTGCTCAGCAAACTACTTGGGTCGAACAACTCGGCACTTGTCTAGAAGAATCAAAGAACATCACCCAGCGTGGACTGGGACAGGTGTAAGA
The DNA here is from genome assembly GCA_013368495.1 of Paragonimus heterotremus. Lineage (NCBI taxonomy): Eukaryota > Metazoa > Platyhelminthes > Trematoda > Plagiorchiida > Troglotrematidae > Paragonimus > Paragonimus heterotremus. Next base: position 66,910 of record LUCH01001109.1, read on the forward strand.
AAATCAATCATGAGTGCCATTGCAAATCGCCGGGTTGACAGCGATTATCAACATAGATCAGTTGTTCTCTGTTGCCTATAAAGTTCCGTTGAATCAGGCGAAATTCTTCCGCTAGCGAATGATGAAAACCGTCGAGGTCATCGCTATTCGATTACGTTTCCACACTCTGTGTAGGCAGAACAATTTCGTGCAATCACTTCAGCTGTATTGGCCATTAGTTGACTCACCTGATTGGCAGGTAGACAGTTAACACCCAATTGATTTTCACAGAAATGACAATATGAATTTTGACTGACACCATGTTTTGCACGTGACCGTTTTTATTTTTATTCTGGTGTCTTATAATTGTAACGGGCTAATGAAATTTTTTAGAAAGCACTTTTGTTATGCCTCATGTGCTGTGACTCAGGGAATTTTCAACATGCGCAATCCCTTCTTGTGCATGTGTGCACGCAAACACCTACTGAGTCAGCCTGGACGGGTTGTGGATTACATTCAAGGACTCATTCATGTCAGGCACTCCAATAGTTGGAGGTCCCGTGAACTTCATTCCAGGTTTGGGATTAGGAATCTTAAAGTTATGATGGTTCATGCACACTGGAACACACCGCTGTCTTGTGATGCATGATTTTGGGCTGTGCTTTGCTTGGAAGTCACAATCGTTCTGTTCTCTTGATAGAACTTCACTCTGAAAATAGTCATGATTAGTCACAATAATTACAATTCCATACTGTTTTGACCTTCTCCTGTTATGACTCCGATTCCCCTAGCTGAACCAATTGACAGGAATCTTCTATTAATAGTCGACCTCCAAGTTTAGCTCCCAGTCCCTTCCTGATCGTTATTCTAGCAACTGTTATACAGTTCCTTAAACAGGCGTAACTAATCTTAATGATGCCTCCCCCCGTCTAGTCTTATCTCTTACCACCCGTCTACCGGTTTCGCTGGTCCTTTGCTACGGCCTGATAATTCGAGGACTAAAACACACATTGTGCAATTCACAAAACGTAGGGCTTAACCGTGCATTCAAGTAGTGACGTAACAGAGGGGAAACTGCCAGATGAAACATAGGAATGCAATGCGGCATGAACTGGTTCCTTCTCTACAAGAAATTATTATTGGTAACCGTGACACCAAGACATCACTGTTATATGCAACGAATTGTTTGTGTTCCATGTGCTGTTGAGACATATACCGACTGTTTGTTTTCCAAATAAATAGGCTGTGTATCACCCGTGTTCTTCCGTCACAGCGGTCGTTATCGCGAGCGGGATTGAGAATGAACAGTCTGTAACAGTTCAGTACCCTGCGTCAAATCGGATGCCTCAATCCTAGCCCTCTATTCGCCCCGCATCTAGTCAGGACACCATACGTTAACTGTCAGCCTTAAAGTCACATAGACAAAATACGCACTCCACAGGCCAGCGCATGATTCCGCAATCCAAGTCCACTGTGCACGCACAAGTTCTGCTAGGCCTTTTTCACATTCATTCACACGGCAGAAACAGTCACCCCTTTTCCCTCAATACCGATAGTGTCAAGGTCACATGAAAACACACATCGGTTGAGCCAACGCCATGCGCATTAACTTACATGCATGTGAAGCCCACAAACTAAGGCGACTAAACTCACAGAAACAATTTCTGCAGCCAAGTCTCGGACGGCGAACAAGTCAGCAGTGCGTAAAGCCAACGGACACGAGGACATGAGCTACACCACAACTCTACATCGCACGCACGTGATCCTGTCCTTGAACACTGCCAACACATAGCTTACACCTGGATATTGTTATCCAGGCTTCTATCAACCTAGTTATTATTATATATTGTACGTAAGTCTCAAGGCATTTCTATTTTTAGTCATTTCTTCGTTTAAGTATATTCGTATTATACTCCTTAACACTCTACTGTGTACCCTCCTTTTATTATATGCAATTAGTGTTAGACTGTGGTCATTTATCTATTGCCCACAGCACCTCACTACCTAACAAGTACACAGCTGCAGCCTAACAACGATAAGGACAACTAGAGTTATCAGGACGATCGTGGGACGTTATTTTGGTGGTGACAAATTGGGTCCCTGCGAAGCATGCTTGGGTCGCTGTAAATGAGAAATTGGTTCTTGGATTTGCCGGCCCTCTTCATTGCTAAGAGGCAGTGCTGCGGTTCGAACAATACAGCTTGACCCCAGAAGCGAGGTTCTCACCTATGCTCTGTAACTGCCGGTAGCGCTATGGATGGTCATGTCGGGTTTTGGGCTATGCTAACAGCAGTCCGTGAATAATTCAAGGTTCTTTTAATTGTCTTTCTGATGACCTTGGAAGAGTTCACTGATAACGTTGAGTAGCTGCTGATCGAAAACTTTCTAACAGTCAACGGGGTCAACGCAAATTATTCAGGTGAATTGAATGAACTCTGAATCGCATTAGACTGATTGTTTCAAGAATTGGTGACTTTGAAACCGGGAAGATGTTGAGCAACTGTAGAAAGTTGTGCAACAGGTGCGAAAGATTTCAAAAGGGGTAGAGAATAAGTTCATTGAGTAAGGGAATCTGTAGTTTCAATAAACGATTCACCTAGGCTGCTTTGGGATTCTCAGGGCTATTCGAAATGTTTAATTTCACTGATTTGGCGAAGGAGATGGATGTCAATTCGACGTCATACACTTGTCATTCAGAACTGAGTTCGTTTGTGCTCAAAGTTAGTTAGCCTGAGCACAGTTTTCCAGTCTGTAGTGATGTTTCCAAATGGTTGTTTTTCATTTCGTCAGCTGCAAATTAGACTTTACAGGAAGTAGGTTTTCGTGGCCGTTCTTAAGCCATGATGGATCTAGACATGTTGAACTACAACTCAGTATTGGGTAGTTCGGCTAATGAGAAGGCATGGACCAAATTTCGGAGTAACTGAACAGAACGTTCTTAATTCGACTGAAACATTTCACAGCCGGCTAGTAACTGAAATGGAAAACAAATTCCGAGATTCGTTCACAATTTACCAAGATCAGGACGATTGCTGCATGGGGACTGAGCAAGAAATCTCTTTAAACCAAAACAACATCCACCGCTCGCATGCAAAAATATCCCAAAGCCCTTGCAGCACAAAGTTTAATGACAACTGAAGAACATGCCAGGGAAATACGTTAGCGAGGAGGCGAGGGACAACTCAGTTACTTTTTCGTGTTAATAAAGACGCCCATCGAGGAATCTCACTTTTGAGTCGAATGATTCTGAAATTGCCAGTGGTGGAACATACTTTCGTTATCGCAGTGGATACAAGTGGCATACCAACCACAGCCATAGTGAAACATGAAGGACACGTTGTTGAGTATGTTAGCTGAGTTATAAAACCAGCTGAGCAAAACTAATCAAAATCAGAGAAGAACTGTTTGGCGATACTCTGGGTATTGGAAAACTGGAGGCTATATTTTTTGGGCCGATATTTCTATCTGGAGACTGACCATCAATCGGACTCGTATGTTGCATGTATTCTAATGGAGAGAGTAGGCTGAACTGGGCCTGTACCCCGAGTCGTGGGAAGAATGCGTGATTACCAAAAAGTAGTGGGGTATTTCGATTTTTGACTGACCATCTCTTAAAACCGAGAGCAACGTCTGCATTCACATAAGGTTCAAGTTAGCCTTTTTGAAAAGAATCGTTACATTTAAACTTCCCAGTCGTTAGATCTAATCATTGGTGCAGATTCTAGTGAAGTCTAGAAGCTGTACTCCAGCCAAGCTTTTATGAATCACCCGTGTTGATCACTACGCTACTGACTTCATATTAGACAAGAACGCATATATGCAAATCTTTAGTCTAGTCTTTAGTCTTTAGTCTAGTCGTAAGTTCACCGACCAGGGTCAGCATTCCTATCACTGTTTTCTTGCGTGGCGATCAACCATTCTGGACACCAATCACAAGCAAGTATGGTTTCCCACATGAGTATTCTAATCCAGTCCTACCTAATGTGAGACCGAGGGCAGTGATTGTCAATATTGCCTCAAGAATGTGTGATCGAGTTTGAAATCTCTTCCCTGGCAAAGAGATACACTACCAACCACTTCCAATTCGTCGGAAATTTGAGTGGACCCGTTATTTTTCAAAAGGGCCGCATGAAATATTTGTCAACATGATATTCAGCTAACAGTAATCAGTGTCTTCAGTCCTTACTGAAACGCGGTTTGAGAGCCGTTTCACTTCCTTGTCTGTAGGCTGCCTCAGTTCGTAACGCTATATTTCCGGCTCCTGGTCCGTGATTAGGGACTCGTCTGGTCCTGTCTCAAACGTGTATCCGTAACTAAATAGGGAATTTTCTCCGAATGCTGACATGAGACACGAACATCATGTGGCTCAAAATCGTTAGGGTTCCTACCTGAACTGAGAATTGTTGTTTTGCCAGCACGTTTCGTGAGGTAACCAAGTGGACTGGTTTCAGTCATTTCTTTCTACTTTTTACTTCACTTAAGAAAGCTTACCATCAGTGTTGTACATTAAGCTAACCTTAGGTATCTTAATCAAGTAAGTTTATTCGAGTTCTGAAGTTTGCATTACAACGTAGAGCCACGAATAAACATATATGCTCTCCTTGGTCATCGGGAATATGTAAAACACCTGTTTTTGTTCGAGCCGTTCTCTTTTAACACTTTGTATAACATGTTCAACCGAACCGTTCGAATCTGTGAGGTCTGGGGCCGATTTGGCATCGCATACATTTCGTCTCTGTTCGTGAATCCTGCGAAGCCCTTACAAATTATTTGTAAGCGATTGTCTGTTTAGGTTGTCTCTGGAATGCTGGAAGCCAAAAAAGATGGACGCACTTTGGTTCAGTTATCTCTGTTGTGGCTTTGTTAGGCCGCATACAAACCCATTCTGTATGTAAATATTTGTTTGATATTTCTACGATAAATATTCTAACTCATCATCCGCTTTTTTTCACCAGCAGTATTTCTTTGCTACTGTCATGAGCTTAGTTACTTGTGGATGAGCAACATGTGATACTCCATGTCAAAAAGCAAATGGATCGGACGATCAGGCAAAGACAGCCACTAATAATTGAGTGGATTGACTCCACAAACGAAAATCGTTAAGTTTTACGGCTAAAGAATTGCAAATTACCTGCTCCTCATTTGTTTAAAAAGGAAAAAACCATGTATCCTTCGGGGAGCTACACAGTGATGAGCCCCACAAGGACGCCGTCAAAATCGTCACAAGTGAAATGAAGCCCACCATCAAAAACCCACGTGAAAAAAATATTTTGTGGTAGGTCAACGTTCATCTGTAGGATAGTCGCCCGAAAGCCAAGGACATTTGGTATGCCGCATTAAAGATGTATTGAATGGATGTGTGGTTGACCTTTGCTTAAACTGTAATGCGCAAAAGCTCCACGAAACACGTATGCTAGTAATATTGACAAAGTAAACTGGGATACTTTTAAAGAACTGTCATCAATTGGCTCATATGAAATGTTGACACAAGGAGCTTACTGACGGAAATACAAACTGCTTTCACGATTCGCATACCAACGACGTCAGTAGTTGACGAGCATTGGCCACTCAAAGCACCATGCCAATCTCAGTGAGTGATGCTGAGGGTTTACGTTCAATGGATGTGATGTGTTCCTCCCATCCATCACTCACGGAAACCATAATGTCTGAACGTCTCCCACAATGGTTTGAGACAACCGTCATATTCGATCAGCACGCAGGCAATTTATTCAGTATTGCGATGAAAAACTACATATTCTGAAATTCCACGAAGGATATTGATTAACATGAGGCAATCTGGAACTGTTTAGAATGTTTAACATCAAGAAAGTCCATGCAACACTCCATCTTCGTCAATCAAACGGATTTTTGAAAAGAAACAAACACAGCCAGGTGGTTGGTCGTGAAAAGAAAGAGCACGTCAGGGAGGTTGCCAATGGCTCTACTGACCCATCGTTACTCGTTGAAAAGCACAACGAAGAAATCGCTATTCGACAAACGCCAGTTGGTCGGAAAATTAGCTTGTAGGTAGATCAGTGTATAAATGTGTTAGCAACAAAATGATGGCTGAATATTTAGGGCACAACAACTGCACAGAAGTCCACCACGGAGTAATTGAATAGCTCAGTTGAGTCAAATATTGTGGACTACCGAGAACTTCCCTTTGTTTTGATATCCGTTAATAGTTTCAATCTTCAATAAACAACACAGGTTTTATTGTGGAATGCACAGTAGGATTACGTTGACTCCAATTTGAACTGGGGTGCAAACGACCAGTATAGGAAATGAACAAACTGGGACAGTTGGCAGTTTCCAAAAGAGGGGCAAGAAAAGGCAGTGAAAGTGCGAATATCGATCAACCCGACAAAACCTAAGATCGAATTTATAGGAAATCCGAAGTAGTGCATATATAAATCTTTAACTTCGACATTGAAAAATTTGCTCCGGAAGTTTTGGAATTAGAACTGAACGTGTGTTAAACTAAAAATTGATTTAAGAGGTTAAATCTAGAAGTCAGGTTAAAAAGCTCTATGATGAACTGATCGTTCTCCAACTTGTGTCAATCCTTGATGTCGAGATGCTCAAACCAACTTTAGTTCAGTCATGTTTTCAGTATCAAACCCGGAAGACCACAGCCAAATTCCTACTCACTAGACAGCTCTTACCTGCAGTGAGGTTCCTAATACGGAATGAGAAGATAATAATTTCAAAACCTGACGAAGGAGTATGAATCGTCGTTCTAATTAAGGCTGAATATGTAAATAAAACGATTATTTTACTGGCATAAAAAATCACGTTTGCTGGCACGAAAAACGAAGGGCCATTAATAGGCCAGTAACAAAAACACTGAGATATGTGAAACCAGGGGGTTGTTTGATTCAACAACACCAAAAATTGGAGCATTAGTTATCATAATTTCTAAGCATTATAGGTGGCCAAAGATGCATAAAAACGAATTGCTGCTACAACCTATTTCAGTTACACGTAATTAATTGTGTCACACGACGATAAAATAGCCAGCCGAATTATCAGAACCACTTATGAAAATAATAGCGATTTCTTTTCTTAGCGATTACTTTAAATTTTTGAAACGTTCAAACAAATGAACGAGAGGAGAAAGCGTTTATTCCCGCTTGATGTTACATCTGTCTTCACAAATATGCTGCTAACTGAGACAGTTGAGTTTTTTGTCTAGCATATTGGGAACAGTGACAATGATATGGGTTACCAATAGATGATTAAAAGTGGTTGTTTTATCATCAAACGCACAACGTTGAGCTTAGATTTTCGGGCAAGTTAAACTGCCAGAAAGATGGAGTAGCAATGAGAGTAAGACTGGACTGCTTAATAACTAATATTTTCACGGCAAAGCTTTGAAGGAGCTATCCAGGGGATCATATAAAGTTGGCAGTTGTGAGCAATCTTTACATGAACGATGTTACCTGTCCGGCAGACGAATCAAAAATCCCCAGTAAATCATAGATGCACTTCACAGTTGCCCACAAACCTATCCCCTTTACCTTGGAACCCGAACCTTTCGCAGACATAGTATTTCCGGGGTGTTCATATCATGTCACGAGGATGACGCGATCCAACGTGAAATACAGGTCACAGCAGTAAATTCAATTTTAATAGCTTGCTACCACTAAAACATAAGAGAAACCTGGTGCAATGTTTGCTAAATAAGGTTGTAAAAATCTGCTCCAATGACACAACAGAGGGGAAAAACAGGTCTTCTTCAGCACACATCAAGAAATGACCACCCATGCCAACAAGCACAAAAGTAAATAGACTGCGACCTGCAGAGAAAAGAGTATCTATGTTCTGTGCTGAAAACGTAATTCGTAGACCTAAGGTAACAATCGACAAAAATTATTTCGCAGCTCAACAACATGATTCATTTAATTCCACACCAATTTTGCGTCCCTGGCTGAAAGACATATTGCCTATATATGTTATACGCTTCTGTTTTCACTGATTCGTTTTTTTTCTTGCGGAACAAGCCGTACAACACGGCGTTAACCTAAACGTGCCCTGGACTATCATTTGGTGTGATTGTTATATCTGCACTACGCATTGAACTGAGAACTCAAAGGATTTAGAAGAAACCTTGTGTATCCTGACTGAGTCAGCATGAAAATGAATTACACGTAACAATGAATAGAGTTTACAGTGAACTTGACTTTTGCACGTGACCTTTGCAACCGGCAGGTGTGAAACGGGACGGTTCACGTGAGTGGGCTATTGTGTGTATGTGTGTGTGAATGCACATGCATGAACGTAACGTAGATGGACCGTACAGTGACTAGCATGATAAAGGTTTGTTCCTCTGCGGTCGTTTTGAATTTGGTCGAGAGGAACCATCTGATTAGCCAGGCCGATTCGTTTAAGCCGATCTATAAAGCCTGCTGGGCTTAAGCAAAGTAGTCCACATATCGTCTGATATTAGTCATAAAGGTTATTGCAGTTCGTTTATACTCGTCCTCGTCATGCGCCTTAAGACACTCAGTAGAAGTTTCCAGCTTTCTTGAGGATACAGTTGCGTCCGATATTGTCGATTTATCTATGTATCTGGAGTTGTTTGGATGCTGAACTCAACCGAACTGGTATATGATCATTCTGTCGAAGCTTCGTTTCAAGGTTTTGTTTTGCGAAGTGCATATTTCATTAGTAGGAGCAGCATAAATCAAAGTCGATTCTGTTCAATTCGTTCGCTGACGAGATAGCGAAGAACTTTCTGAGTCACTCGAAAAATGTTGACGTTGCCAATTTACCTACGGGATAACTGACTGGTCATGATTTTGCTGACCACAATGTCACTGCGTTTTGCGATTTTAGAACAACACAGACAATACTGGACTCTACGTTGCGTTGTGTTAAACATTTTGAATTAGGTTGTGCGACCACAAACTGCGAAATGCTTCTAAATGATTGAGTCAATTACGTGGACATAGAAGTGGGTGGTGAAGCCATGAAGGTTGTTAACCTGTTTGTATACGTAAGAATTTGTGCCACCTGCTGCGGATGCATACGGACTGTAATATAGACTGATATCTCGACGGCTGTAGCCGTATTCGCTAATCTAAAGCATTTTTGGCGACAGAAAGGCATTGCCCTGGGACCTAAATATCACGTATATTAGACGACTATCAGGGCTGTTCTACGTTACAGTTAGCGTTATTAAAGCATTTGATCATCGATATCTGCCTTCAGTCGCTGGACCATATCGACCGGCATCACCAGACAACGAAGAATTTAGATAACAGACATTTGGTACTGAGTGCCAAGTAAGTTTCTTTCTTCAATATTCAATTTCACGCAGTCATTTGATTACGCCACGCCCTGAAGATGTTAACTAGTCGTCGACCACACTAACAAGTGTGTTCCAATGCTGCTGCCGACTGGCTAAATGTGCGAGATGGGCAGGTCTGACTTGATGCAAAGAAAGAAACCCATTCACCAGAGGACCGGCCAATGTATGTCACCCCATAGTACCACACTAGGTCAAACTACCCTAATGTACGTCGTCCAGTACACAGGCGTGGGCATCGACAGACTGTTAACAGTGTACAGAAGAAGTGACCTCCAAAAAACGGTAAACTACCGTGTCATTGCGTCATAAACAGGCGTAGGATTCGTTGGTCCTATCAGCATGTATGTGTAAACATACGGGATGTTGTGCAGTAATTCACAGACGGATGGCTTAGATTTACTGAATTTTGTGAACTTGTGATTCTTAAACTGAAATCATTCATGATAAAAAAAGCACTAAAATGGCGTTGTTTTACTGCGTGCTAACCATAAAATTACAATATCTATATTGTCTTAAGCGTGGTCAAATTTCTCCCCTTGATTTGTCCCCATTTCCATTGGTTGATTCGGAGAGAGCGTGAAGTGAATTGCGTGGTACAATTACCTTACTCCTATATGTCGGGTTTGTTTCAAAGGGCCAGGGTACTCGCGATCCTGAATACTTTAGGTGAGATTTCGCCACCTAGGCTCGGTAGGATGACTACTTCCACCGGTTGGTCCAGTTTTCTATGAAGAAACCACTCTTGTTGACATGGAATAGCGCAAGCTCTTAGAAAATTACCGTGCTAGTGTCGTTTTACTTTCATTGTTAACTCATGTGTTTAGTCACCCTGTGTAGTTACCTTGTTTTTTGCGTGTTCCAGTACAGTAATACTTGTTTTACTCGTTGGGTCACTTTCTTCTCCTTTCCATATTATTTATACCTACAGCTTGCATGTTCTTGAAGTCTGTGAAGGTGGTAAACAATGGCGTGAGGCAATTGTATTCATGTCTTTGGTGAAGATACAGTAACCAAACGTGAACCTTTGATAGGTGACCTACATACCATAATAGTGGTAGGTCTCTGATACAGTCACAGTAGAGGCAAACAGTGGAATTTGATGGCAAATAAATTGGTCATCACATACCCGCGTGCATGGCGCTGTGTGTGCCATGTCGAGTTAACAGAATCATTATCAATTGTTACAAGTAAAATAGTTGAAACATGTTTTTTCTCAGTGACATACTCTGCCGAAAGTACACGTAAGTTCAAATTTTCGTCCCATTCCCAAACGTGTTATCAATATGTAAAAACTGTAAACGTTTTAAAGTTTGGTAACTATGATCCAGCTTTCCAGTTTATTTTCCGTTAGGCGTCAATAAAAATGAGTACATTTATTTGCCCCGAAATATATCTTGAGAAATTGATATAACTGTCGACGAAGCAAATTGGACTTACTGTTAATGACTTGAGGCTTAATCACAAGTGCAAATCAAATTATTGTTGAGAACGACACTATTCATTCAATTAGCACAGTATAACCGTTTGGTTTCTATCGTCATAGCAATGACCACGGAAATATGTTACTGAGAGTGTGAAGTGGTAATTGATTTCAGGTAATGACAAGACAAATCAGTATCGTAAACTTAACTCCGCTTCACCGGGAAAACATGAGAATGATGATAATGCACACGGATATTATGGAAAACCTAACAGTGGTAAACTTAAGTACTTGCTTATATAGCGAAATTCTCATTGCAAAAGATACCAGCATTGTTCTTATTGATTTCGTTGCCGGTACTACCACAGCTGCTGGTTGTTAATATTACTAGTAATACTATCAGTTCCGTTATTGATACTGTACTATCTCGAAGCGTTTGAGAAGAGGTAGTCGATGGGAACACGTCCTACTATAGAAACCAGCAACGGATCGATGGCAGTGGAAGTGTTGTGACCGCCAAAGATGCTCGGTCTTCGAAATTGCTCATTTCATGAAATCTCTTCAAGATTATATGAAAATATAGTGCAGCGAAAGACCGTCCATTAAAGCAAAATCTTATCGTCCAACTCGTTATTTATCATGCTAAACGCGCGCTTGCGATTTTGAATAACAATTCCAGTCCACAACACCCCACGGTTTCCGGTCACACGTCCTGTGCACTTCTACCCGGTTTAGTTGTGTGATTAGCGCTTTTTATCCGGGGGTTTTCCGCCTACTATTCCTCGTCCGTTGATCCGATTCCGTTGAGCGATGGCTTGCCCGGTCGCTCCTGTTGTCCTCCGTTCATCCACTTTGGGCTTTGATCGTACTCCACAGCCGTGTTGAGATATTCTTGCGAGTTTTGAAATAATCACGCCTTCACTTTGGTCGTCCATTCTATTTTGGCTGCCACATCTCGCCCGTTAGTCCGATGCGGTCGAGCGATGACTCATCCGGTCGCACACGCCGTCCTCCATCTACTCACTGTGCGTTTTTGAACGCACCTCCCCTGTGTTGATGTATTCCGCCGAGAGTTGGAATGCTCGCATTTCCTGCCTGACAGTCCACTAAAACAGGACGCTGAATGCTTACACTCGTTTGCACGGCCGACAATTATCCAAACAAATTTGGAAGCAGTACATTATCACACACCTTGATAACACCTCCCCCATAGCGCGTGCACACTGTTCTAATAGTTGTTTGTGGTCTCTCGTCTTCCAGTCATTGAGATCTGCCCTTGGGTTTCGAAATGTACGCACCACACTACTCAAAAAAGTGGTTGTGTGTCACAAAACAGGTGATCAGCTCCACTTTTCTGTCTGTTGCTCCGCTTAATTGGGTGTTATGTATTTGCAGGAAATCGTAAGTCTCAACATTTTCTAATGGCCAGGCCAATGCACTGTCCGCGGCAGGTAGTCCGTTAGACTAAAAATGTGATTGGTAAGTCTTCGCCCACTCTGCTGCCCAACACGCGTTCAAAAATTTGAAACTTGCAACTATAACACATACAACGGCGTTGTACATGCAGAGTTGTACGTAATCGTTCTTGCATTATTGAGACAGTGGTTTAAATTGTACACGTAAAACTATTTAGGTTAACCGTTGGTTACCAGCAGATGATTGTCATACTGTTGGAAGCCGTTTCGTTAACGGAGGCATACAATTTCAATTGTACTCTTGTCACCCACACACAATTTTCATTTCTTGTTCCATTTTTTCCCTTCTTAAATTTCCGTGAACGTTATCTAATTAATTCCGCAGCTGGTGAAATAGATGTAACTGTTTTGTTGGACAATTTGGGCGGCTAAATGTGAAAGTGTTTATAAGGAAGATTAATATGAAAGTGGAATATATATGTTTTCTACTTTTCTCGGATTTCTTCGCAAACGTTAATTTGGGGTTAGGAAAATGCTTCGAAAGCATTGGATGCAAAAGCCAAAACTATTTTTTACTGAATCATCAACTTTAAACCATCTTATATAACTGTACTGGGAATAATTTTACATTTTTTGCTTCAATCCCGCACAGTGCCTTGGTCATATTGTTCAACTTTTGGTCTAGTTTTGTCTTCCGATCACGCTGCATACCCCGAATGGGCCTCACCCTATTTTGATATTTGGGGTGTTGTTGATAAATCAATTCTTCCAAGTATTAAGCTGTAGATAGCGATGAAAGCAATTGTTTGATTAAATACATGTAATCAGCGAATCAGCTAGACAGCCACCAATCAAGGGAGTGGGGGTACCTGGCAATTATGTCGATAAAAGCTAGACGCAAAGTTACATGTAGAAATGGAACAAAATGTTTATATAGTAAATTACAGGAGGAATGAAGAAGGTAAGTTGCGTCGAGTTGAAAAGACTGCCAGATACAAAAACAGGATAACGTTGGATGGTAGATTTCGTCAACCTTACAGAACTGATCTCTACACACGACGTTTTGCACTGTAATTTCGAGAAAAAAGCGTAGTTTATTAGGAAACCAATTTATTAGCAAACAGTTTAATGGAAGAGGAGAATTGTTAGGCGTTATGTGAAAACTTCCGTTTACTACCACGATAACCAGTAACGGTAAGATCGTTTTGTACGATTTCAAATAAAAGTCGGATAATGTCAAAAAAGGAGTTTTACTAGGCGAGTATAAGAATAGGTTATAAAACATGATGCATAGTTACAAATGCTGCATATTAAGTGAGACGTTACTGAACGAAGTACATATAACAAATCGTGACTGCAAGTTATCTTAGAAACTTCAAGTGTACATAACAAGTAGGCCGAATAGTGTCGAATAAACTCAAGGCAGTGTACACAGCGCAGTGCAAAATAGTGCGATAGTCGGAGGAAAAGTATGGTGAAGAAAAACCAGACGAGAAGCGAACTAAAAACCCTTTAGCTGTCACACATATAGGAAGTTAACTTGGAGCGAGTCAACAAACGATGAACAGCTCATTGGACAAGAGATTGATGCACCAATAAAAAGAGTGAGATAATTCTACCGGATTTCAAGCGAATGACTGTGCCGTCTATGATAGTCACCATCATCACGCAAATAGTAGAAACAAATCAACTGATGTGAGGGATCAACAAGGAAGAAGATTTCAAAATTCCGATAGGGTCGGAAGAAAATTTTTTCGAAGTAAGTAATAAAAATATTAATTAACAGCAGTTGTAAGATACCAATAAAAATGGATATTCATATAGATTGAACATCATCCACAACTGATCGCAGCTGTCCCGTCCCCATAGACTTTTCAGTCGGCCCATTTCGAAAAGAAGCACTAGACTCGAGTTTCGCTCTCATTAGAGCTCGTCAGTAGTTCATATCATCGCCACTGCCGAGATTTGAACCCCGAACACGCTGTTCATGAGCAGGCAACCGTATTCACCACTGCGCCA
>LUCH01001109.1:109555-120953 GCA_013368495.1 Paragonimus heterotremus
GCAACCTGTTTCGAAGTTTTGCCTATATTCTGGTGCATTACAAGCTAAGTCGTTTTTCTTAATAACGAATTCATCAGGCGCGAAATATAAAAACGTCGCGGAGAACAAAGACGGAATATTCATTGGACGGAATGTACAAGTGATCTCGTATTGCGCCAAAAACGGCACCAACACGTAAGTAATCTGAGGAGATTAGAGTCCAGTCGTCAACGCGCGAGTTAACCGGAAGTGTGTGTGATTCGGGTTCGTTTCACATAGTCACGTGACATTCGGGTAAACAATCGGACAACATATATCATGTGAATTTTCTTAATAGTCAAGTTTCAATATGTATCAATGACTTTTTGCGTTATTTCACACATCACACCATAAACAGCTCAGTGAAATCCTCAGATTCCTAGAAGAGTACTGTGACAATAACCCTTAGCTCCTGATGGGGACAACTGGGGCCAAGCACCCTTGACCTGGACTGGTTCATGACGTCTCAACTAATAGCCAGTCAGCCTGCGATTGGTGCGATACTTCCTAGAAGCTGCAGGTGTAGGAGCACTTGTGCCTACACTTCCTAACAAGCTCCCTCTCAAGAATCCTCCGTTAAACGTGCAGGGATAATCGCAAGACTTAATGTGAATATTCGAAACAAGGCGTCCGCGGAAAGTTCCCGAACGACATCGAAAACGAAATCATCGGTATTCGCGGTTGATGGTTTCACATGAGTATGCTAACGTCGGACAGTATATGTGACATTAAATGAAACAAAATCAGCTGAGTAGCCATAAAAGAATAAGTGATGTACTCAACCAAATTATCCTCAAACAACAAACATTTGAGTAAATAAAATGAATGAACGCATCCGTATTTTGTTGTTTTAAAACGTTATTTCGCGATTACGTTGATACATACTTTTTTACCGTTCTGCGTAACGCGTCGAACAGTGAATCTTGCGACCAGTAAAGGGTTCTGGTCGATGACGAGGATGCAGGTCACAAGAGTTCTGGGATAGGTTCATTTAATTTGCTGATGGGATCATCAGCAACCATGGGCTGGGTTACGGACAAGGACGAACTCGACCGAGAGGACACGTCAGGTAAGTCATAGTTAGCGGGCTTGCGGCGGTCAGTGGAGACGGTTCCACTTTTACCTAAGCGATCTATGATATACACACGGTAGGTCATTCAAAGTATCTTGAAAAGTACTTCGCAAATATGTTCAAGAAGAGGTTGTTGCTCCTCTAAGCGTAAGAAGACGTACGTACAGTGATTAAGGACGTCAAAACTAAAACCAACAGGTTTGTTTTCCTGTTCTATCGACGGCAAACGACTTCAGCTATTTAACGATAGAGGCTTCTTACTCAAAGTGGTCTGTAGCGATAATAAAGTAATCCCGAAGTAAACGTAGCAGTTGACTGTAGAAATATTCGGGGCAGGAAATCTGAAGATCGATCCAGAGAACCGCACGGATACCGACTAGCACCATTGGCAAGGCTTCTTGCTAACGGATAGAGAAATGTTTCATGTTGTCCGTGAAAGCGTTAAGCCATTCATTTTGCACCTGAATGATAAGTCGTGGTGCAGGAGCGGTGGCATCCTAAGGTATGCGGCGCATCCGCAAAGCAACTACTTTCAAGTTACGGACTACGGTTGATTGTGACAGTAGCCCGACGACCATGCGAAGCAACAAGGTATTTCAGGAAAGCATACGAAGATATTTCGGCTGCAACGCTGGGTACTGGGACGGCTTCGGGACATTGGGTAAATCGGTCGATTTTCGTGAGGAAATACGACATGCCATTGGACGGTGGCAGTGTGCCAATGATATTGATGTTCACATGTGACAGACGAAACGAAATAGTAGAATATCTGTCTTTCGGGTCTGATACGCGACGATGTTAGCTTGTTGACAGGCTGAACAAACGCGCACCCAGTTTCTGACGTTCTTTTGCGTGCCACACCAAATGTACTTATTGGAAATAAGCTTGGTCCCCTCCCGGATGCCAGGATGGCTGATATTGTGTAGTGTATCGAAAATACGCTGTCGGAAAAAGTAGGAACCACTCGACGCGGATATTCAGTGAAACTAACGCAAAGAATCTTGGTTGCGAATCTCAGCAATGGCTGATCAGTCAGACATAGACCAGACTGTTGAAAGCAAGCGCGGAAGTCATTTTCTGGATACAGTGGGTTGGTAACTGGTGTCTAACTTAATTGGGTTTTGACCATCTGCTGCCGACACTCGCGTAGAAGCGCCAACCACAGTATTACTGCTGCCGGAGACTTGGCGTATGTCTGACGTAAATTGAGACTTGAAGTCCAAATGTTGAACTTCACAAGGAGAACAGTTATCGGACCTCTCATGGAAGCCAAAAAATAACGGCTTGTTGTCGATGGAAATCACGAACTGGTTTTCTTCGATAATATAACGGACGTGGCGAACGGCCGAGCAGATAATTAACAACCAACGATCGAACGTGCTATATTCTGATTCACCCGGAAGTAGACGTTCATAAAATGACGCAAACGGTTTTCAGAATCTATCGACGTACTTCTGAACAGTGGCGCCGACCCCGGTTTTTGACGCGTCAACAGCAATACTTATTTGCGCGGCAGATTTGGGGTGGTTAACATGATGGCAGTGACTAACACATCCTTATAACGATCGAAATATTTGATAGCTGTCACGTATAACTCAGCGTCGCTGTTGACATACCTCTGGAACACATCGGTTGAGAGCTGAACTTAAGCGCCTGTAATAAGTGATTATCCTATTAAATCGGCCGATGGCAGCGACTGTCGTAGAGTTGGAAAAATTGCAGATTACTTCCACTTTATCGACCAGCGATCAAATACCGTGCTGATCACAGTGGTGTCCTGGGAACTCTATTGCGGCTTAGCTAAAAACGCATTTGTTATGGTAAATTTTTATGTTGCTAATCTATCGAAGAGTTGTCGCCGGTGAAACCGAGGTTTCTCTTCAGAGATGCTTTCAACTAACAAGTCGTCGGTGTAAGGGTGAACGGAATCCTAACCTGGTTTTACGTCATCGATGAAACGTCGAAAACGTATGCGCAGCGTTTCACAACCCAAACAGCGTAGGCATAAATACTAGTAGACCGAATAGCGTGATAACATTTATATCGGAGACATCCTCATTGGCAACCAGGATCTTGCGGTAGGCGCGCACCAGGTCGATTTTTGAGAATACACGGGTACCGCGAGGGCTAGCCGTGGTATCCTGTATATGCGGAATTGGTACCTGTGGGGTAACAACGTTACTAAGCAACCGACAATCTCCACACGGGCGCCAATCTACAAACGCTGTTGGCAGCCTGTAGACTAGTGAATCCTGGGTCTCATAGACTGGCGGATATTTGCAAGTTTGAGCGTGTGTTCAAAATCGGCTCGAGCTATCTTCAGTTTGTCCGGCGTCAACCCGCAAACTTTAACGAGCTTCGGTGGGCCAACCGCAACTATAAGTGCCTGGTAGGACCTATGACGGCAGGCAAAGATAAAGATTGTCGGGAAACGAATCTAATTTTCCAGTGCTTTGATGCTTGTGACTGACTGGAAACTTACCGGTTAACATCCCGGTAATGTTAAGATTTGCCTCTCGGTCGACCAGATGGCGTCGTCCAAAATCTACCAGAAGGTCGGTGTACTGGAAAATATCGATGCCGATTACTGTCACCTGGAGATCAGCGATCGTGAAGATCTCTCAAAAAGGTCTACAAAGACTTAATTATTCGACAGCTGTAATCTAATGCTGGTAGTACTTCCGTTGGTCGCGCAGAGGTTACAGGCGATCGATCTGTAAATGTCGTGAACGTCAGGTGAGATCGAGCCAAACTCAGCATCTGTTTCAGCGATATAACGAATAACGAACTCGTTGTCTTTCAGAAAGTACAGACAACCAGTCGGAGCAGCTACGCCAGTAGTCATGAGGATTTGGCCGCCATGTTTCTTCACTGAACGTAAAGTGCGAGGATGTCGGCATCCTCAGGTATTTTGCCAAATTGTTCATTACACCAAGAATGATGGATTTCAGCGTTCGGTGATGGCTGGTGAGGTGCACGTGACCTTAAGCGGCTGGTGTGTCGTCGAGTGGGTGTAGTCAAACGTGCTCTCGAAAGCTGCTTCGTTAAAGCCTGGATCTACTTTATTAGGGTAACAACTTGTACAGTCACTGTGACCACCGTGCCCTGACTACTCAAAGCGAATTGGGAAACGGTGATACAGTATGTTTCGCAGATGCGGTTGGCCATATCCGCCGACTGTGACAAGGCTACCAGCAGGTGTGCGCTAAGGTTGGTTTGCACATCTTCGGACAAACACCGGAGCCACGTCTGTTTAGTGAAAACCTCCTCTAATTGCGATGTGCCTGATAAACGTTGCACGCGGCGAAGGAGCTGCATTGGTTTACGGCCATCGAGCTTAGTCGCGCTTAGTAGCTGAGTAATATGCTGGCGGTCGGACAAACCAACGCCCTTAACTACAGCTGGTTTTGATTGCTCATGGGATTTTGTGGGGTTCTACAACTCCAAAATATCGTCCACCAAATCAGTGACGCGAGGTGAAAGGGGTGCAACGACGTGGTAGAAACAAATTGACTACCAGCTAATTGTCACGGCGCGAACGTGGCTTCTAACTCAGCAAAAACACGATTTATGGTTATTCTCTCAAAAGAGTGTGAATGACACGGCTAGTGCATTGACCGAAGCGTCTGGCAAAAGATGAGACTGAACCTCTGTTATAATACAATGGATTTTTTAAGCAGATGTAATACAGATAGAAATGGTAAATGACAGTTTTAAGGAGGATATACCTGCAAGAAAAAATGATTCGGACGAGCTCACACATTCAACGTTTTCCTTGGTAAAAACCCACTAGATACGAATAGAGATCGATTATTCATCAAGTGAAATGTACGGGTGATCTATTGTAGCACTATAAACGGCACCAACATGCATATTAGACATGGAGGTAAGAGACCGGCCGTCGACGAGCGAGCTAACCGGAAGAGGGTGTGTGTGATCCGAGTTCGCCCCACAGAGTCATACGGCACGTGGACTGACAATCGGACAGCGTACACCATGCGAACTTCCTCAGTAGCTTAGGTACAGTATGCAACTATGAGTTTTGTAAATAGTTCACACATTTTCTCACATGTAAGCTAGTGAAATCTTCAGGTCGCTACAGTATTCTTACACGCTGAGCCTTCCGATTATCGGGAGCGGAACTATATTGATCGTTCATATTTCACTATCTCCTAAGTTCGTCGTTTTCTCTGTTCATGGTCAAAACACATGTTGATTTGCTATCTTTTATCGCATTGAGACTACTGCTTCTTTATTAGGGAATAAATGATTTCGGACAACACTGTTCACGTTAATTTCCCTAGAGTAAGCATATACCCAAAGTTCTCATTGTTCATCTCATGATCCACACCTTTCTTTCCATTACTGTTTCGTTGCACCGCTTGTCATTGTCTGCTGGCTGCAATGAGAATGTTTCTGAATAGTTGCGTGATAGTTATGCTGTCTTCCACAACCATCTACGTTTTCATAGTGGCCCAATGAACAAAACTGTAATCCAGCGGGAAGATCGCTGTTTGTTAGTTCGCATCAACTTCGTTTACCATTAATGTGGTAGACCTTTTTCAATTGTCCGAACATCTTATGTGATGAGTTGTTGTCGGTCTGTCCTTCGTTACACTGAGAGTCGTGTTAGTTGTGTTGTGCTCATTTCATAACGCACTACCAGTTCAGTATACTTGAGAATTTTACTAGAAATCGCAATCGCTGATTGTTATCCTCAGGCCCGTTATTCTTGTTTTGCCTTGTACTGTATCGGATCGCTATTTTAACTTAGGCTTTTCAAGGTGGGCTGATCTACTGACGTCATTTGTTTTACTGGCATCGGTTCGTCGCCCGTGCCCATCTCTGAGACGTGATTCATTAGCCATGCCTCTAAAACCTATTCAGAGATCATACAGAATTTACAGTCATTTCCCCTTATAGATTATCGTAGAAAAAGGGAACATGATGCTCTATCGTTTTGACCACTTTTGTTACACTGAAACGTTGAGGAGAAGAATAAACACGACACTCAAACAGGGACAAACATGGGATGAACAAGTTTGCATTCACAATAAATACAACACCATATGAACGTCGTGCACGACTCATCGCAGCTGTCGTACTACTGCACCACTGACGAGCCCAAATGAGAGCGAATCTCGAGTCCAGTGCTTCTTTTCCGAAGGGGTCGAGTGAAAAGTCTATGGGAATGCGATGGCTGCAATCATTTGTGGATGATGTTTTGTGCATGTAGGAAACCAAAATGCCTTATTACTCGTCAGTATGTAATACATCATCAATACCAAGACAATCTGGTGGGTTGCTTCTACTACCTTTCCGCATACATTGGCGTCTAGCGAGTTCGAATCATAAAAGCTTCACCAGCGGAATTACCCATCATTACGTGATGTGGATTAGTGATCATTGGGTTCACGGTTTTCGGATTGTTGAGACGTCAGTTGTTTCAGCCTTTTCGGAACTCATTTCACGAATGGCTAAGATTGCTGTCGATCTGCTCTGTCTAGTTAAGCGCCATCACGACTGCAAATGAACTAATGTACAACATGAGTGACTGAATATCTAAGCAAACAGAGTTCGCGGTTATGTTGAACTGGTTATTTGATGTTTTGAACCAACAATAACTAGGTAGCTGGATACCTGGAAGATAGTTCGAATTTTGATTTTTCTTCACGTTTGTCGAACTTGTAAATGTCGAAAAATATTTTTATTCTGAATTGGTTGAACCGGCTTGTTATTCATGTCATGAGTCGCTGTGAATTGGAATGTATACTTAACTGTAACCAACTGGCTTTTTCTTGCTTTTCCTTTCGTCTGCAACCTAGCAAGGATGCAAATATACATTGCCGTACGAAATAGGGTTTTGGCCAAACCATGCGTGTATGTTGTCAATGCAAGGCTGAATAAGTGTATATATTATCCTTCACTTATGACCTTATAATCAATAGATCGCTGTAACATCTCAATCTTACTCCTAGTGTTGAATACCGTTAACACGTTAAGAGATATATGATTCTATATTACAGTGTGCTACATTATCAGTTGTAATCCTTGAGGCACGCTATCGTAATTAGTGAAAACTGGTTGGAAGAACTTTAAGTCACTTGAAACGCAAAGTTTTTAATTACAGGGTATGGTCATTTGAGAGTTCTGTGCTAGAGTCTATCACGACACTGTCACAAGCAAACATCTAATACACACATCCATTATGTTGTTCGGAGTTTTCAACCAGCTTGGTCAACTAGTACATCGAATTCATTGGATAAACTGCAAGTTGACTGAATACAAGCCAATATCAATTCCGCTGTGATCGGATCAAACTTCGGCTGGTCGTGTCCGATTAACACTTCCTACTCGGTATTTCAATTTCGTAGGACAATATTCAGTTACGAAGTTTTAGTATCCACTATGTTTGACATGAACGCCTCTGTGTAACCTTCATTCCTTCAGTTCATACTGTTTCAGCACAATAAATCACAAAGTCATATGTACAGATGAGCACGAAATACCGAAAAAACCGTATCGATCTGGCGACACCACTAGGATGCTTATGGTGTGATGTTTGAAATAATTCAGAATTTCATTGTTGCATGTTGCACCTTGACTACTAAGAAAATTCACGTGATATCTACTGTCCGATTGTTTACCCGAATGTCATGTGATTGTGTGAAGCGAACCCGAATCACACACACTTCCGGTTAACTCGCTCTTCGACGGCTGTACTCTAATCTCCCCAGATTACTTACGTGTTGGTGCCGTTTTTGGCGCAATACGAGATCACTTGTACATTCCGTCCAATGAATATTCGGTCTCTGTTCTCCACGACGTTTTGATATTTCGCATCTGGTGAATTCGCGTTCGGGAAAAACGACTTAGTGCGCTGTACACTAAACATTTACAAGTCCTAATCGTAGTAATGACAGGACAGTTAAACTGCTTTACGTTGTACGAATATATCTCACAAGGTCAACGATGAATATGCACTTGCAGTTCCATATTTCAACCTCGCCTGCAGCAATCTATCTTTTTACACATTTCTAAAATATTAGTCACTGAAAGAACAAGTAGATGAAGTCGTTCTTCTACCCAAGTCAAAAAAACAAGTGACGTGTTTACTAATGTGTTGAGTTCAATCATTAATTTCAAACTACACAGCTGAGACAAAAATTCGGAAATGCATTTTCGGTTTCGACCTTTCTGTTAAATCATATTTTACTCCCTGAAAAGTGCGGGACAGAATTGTAAACTTCAAGTGGACAACGGTTATAAATCTATGCTTTGAGTCAACCGGTGCCGTTCATGTCAATATTTCTAGTTCACCTCAGTCTTCAATTTTATTAGACCCTGGTATATGTTTCAGACCACTTGGTATTTATGGCTTATTACTCAACTGAGCAAAATAAACGATTAATGATGAACCTTGGTGTATTCTTGTCGAAGTATTGATCTCATATTTATCATAATTTGTCCATAACTGAACACTGGGCGTACTATTGGACTACAGTGGGATATCTCATAGCTTACATCCGCTCGGAATGTGTAGTCTGGTAGTTCCCATTTTAACGTCAATCAAGCTGCGGAAACCTCTTTGAAACTCACCACAAGACTGAAACACATATATGGTCTTCAAACTTCTGGATAAAACTACCGACCTTGATACCATCCAAACTGTAAAAATCTCAACTGGCTATCATTTGTTTCATCCAGAAAGAGACAAACGAGATAAGAGATCATCGGTGCAGACAAAATATCATATGAAAGGTGATGTACATCCTACACTGATCCATTTCGAAATATTCATCGCATCAGTATTTGTAGACTGTCTAACTATAGTGAAAACAAGTTACCTTCGATACCTAATGCGTTGTGATACATAATCTAATGAAAACCTATAACTCTCCAAAATTTTATCTACTATACAGTATTTTACGGCTTAAAACATGTGATCATCCGAAAGATAGTCGATCGTTTTCAAGGTGGTTGTAAATTAGACTAGCTAGTTGATTAAGTTCTGGAAACTTCTGAAAAAACCTATTTGGTGATATGGAGAATGTTGGAGAATCAAACCCACGACCAATGAATAAGCCGCAAGTTAAAGTCTGCATACTTACCCAGTAAACCATGGGGTCGTGGTCATCGGGACTACGGAAAAGTATGTGAATCAGCTGAGGAAATCAGCTAAGGACATTGAGAAACAACGTCTGTGTAGAAAAAAAATGAATAACTGGATGAATTTCGTGACGTTTCTAGGTCTGTAAACAAAGCCAACGGTTGAGACGGTTAAAAATTCTCACAAAGTGCAAGAAAATAATTTCAGCGAACAGAATGTTTCCGATCAGTTCTCCTCCTTGGATGGAAAAAGTGTATAAAACTACGTGACACTGTAGTAACTAATTGACCAAAAATTAACATAAAGAAAATGTGATTGGATAATTGATTAATACTAGTTCTTTGCGGTTACGAACACAAAAAGATTCAGTTCTCGGTAGTCAGCTTTAATCAGCCTCGAGTCGTGGGGTGGTGACAACTTGCTTTGCAGTTTGAGAGACCGTATTTGGCTGTGAAAACTCCAAGGTTTTAACAAACTATTTCTGAATACAAAAATCAAGGTAACGTAGTTGGATTGTAGCTGTCTGTGCTACAGATAAGACGCGGCATTTCATCCTTCACGATGTGGTGGCCGCAACCCAGTAAACAATGTGGAATGCACTGTTCGTGTCTCTGCGTTGATCATAAGCAATCAAATGTGCAAGAAGTGGGAAATTGTTGTCTCTTGTTGCCCCAGAGCAAACTCAAACGGAATGGTGTTTGCGAATTTTTTCAGGTAGGCACCTAGTCATTCGACTTGTACATACCGAATCAAGGGAACCGTCAAATGAATAAACCATGATAAAGTCAACATTACTGGGCAGGTTGTCTTTCAAATTCAGTTGAACCGCTCCTCTTCAGTTAACTTTTACAATACAGCTTGCGGTAAAATCAGACGTTTTGATGTAATTAGCGATTTGATGCTATACCAACTGTTCCGGTGGATCAGCTTTGAACGGCAAAGATAAGCAGACGTTTTTTATTGACAATAAATACTAAGGATCGCGCTTCTCTCTCTTGCACTTTGCTGTGAATGAACGTTTCGGGACTATGAATCCACCGTAAATCCTTTAGTTTCTAATCAATCGTGTTCTCAGTACAACTTTTCTGTGCGCTGTTCCTCACCTAACGTATTAGATCGCGCTTAAGACTGATTCGTACATAATTTTGAAGGTGCAGATATTAGCCAGTCCATGTTTTCTTCCTATGCAGCTTTCGTTGTAATGAACCATCTGGTCTGTGCGTCAGTTCCCTGTCAGTAGAAAACATTTGTTCACTTATTTCTCACTCCGAATAGATGTGATGTTGTAAGCTTTGTTAGAGTTGTTTAATGGCTTCTAATTGTCCTTTAAGTAGTCCACTCTGCAAAAGATATCGTCAGAATACCTTCAGTAATCGGTCGTTTCTTTAATTACGCTATCCAGGTTACCACGTTCAGACATACTCATAAAGACATCGGCGAGTACTGGATCCAACGTTGAGCTCATTGCGACAGCACCAACTCGGCAGTACATTTCACCGATAAAGTGGAATCGGATATATTGCCAGTGCAGAACAATGATAATTCGTGAAGCTCTTCTACAGGCAACTCAACTTTAATATGACGTTTTTCGGTGTAATCACATACAAATTAAATCGTTTCAACCAAACGTACATTAGTAACTAACGACGGTACATTAAAAGATTTCATTTTCTTGTCAGTTACAACAAGAGTTGATGAACAATCCGCGAATTCATATGTATCTCTTAAACCGTTTTCAGTCGCCTCCTTCATATCGTTTATTTTGAAGAGCAATATACAGAGCTTCGTTCAAGAAAAGAACAAACGGGGACACCAAAAGTTAAGCAACAGATATGTAAAAGGTGAATATGAAAACTGTCTGTCTGTCAAATGTGAGACGCTGCGTAGTAAGCAACACTGAACAAATGACAAGTCCTCTCACAAGAATAGCAAGCGTTAATGAACAAATCATCAAATGGAAGGTTATTTGTGTGGTATATAACATACGGGTTTAGAATCTAAAGAAAAATACATGAAAAATAACAAGAACAAAAAAGAAAATAGGTAAACGGTCGGTATTCACAAAATCCAAAAGGCTCTTCAGGGCACAAAAGTGCCATTACAATCAAGGCTCACGCATTGGGATAGAAAATGTCCTTAATAATGAGACAGTTGTCGGAGAGGTGGCAACAGTTAACGCCAGGTTCCCCGCATAAATG
>LUCH01001109.1:144549-158623 GCA_013368495.1 Paragonimus heterotremus
CGATTGATTCACATTCAAGGTGAGAGAGTACTTTTGTTGTAATTTATTAAACAATACCGTAAAAATTCCAGTCTTTTCGATCGCCTTTTCTGACGTTTTTGTCGAATACGCACTGCTGAGTGAATTATCCTACATCGCCAGTGAACGATTTAACAGTTACTATTGGCCACTGAGGTACACTATACTTATGGTGCATCGGTCAGCCTTACGGTTGCGGAATTCTTGATCCTGTAAATGTAAGTAGTTTTGCCGTTACTTGATCAATGAATTATCTTTCAAATAATGCTGGTGATTCATTGTTAAAGTGTCGGTCACACTGATCATCATTGTCTGCTGCGCTTTCCAGACGAAATTAGACTATACCATTTAATCGTATCTATGCTAGTGATATATGGCCAGTTTTATCTATAGCCACAACTTCGGAGCTTTTGTTTAATTATAGGACTTTCATGTTTTTGCTGGATCGTAGCTAAGAAGGAGGACCAATGTATTTTGGATTCAGGGTTTTGTACTTTGCTTCACAAACCCTCAGATTGCCGTATTTTAACATGCAAGCCGACCGTCTTTACTGTGGTTGTCCATTACGGTTGTTGACCAACTCTGGGGCAACGTGGAGACACCAGGGACAGCGTTCTTCCGAAGTAAGGGTTCCAACAAACGTCCTGAAAAAGGAAACAACAAGAAACAAGCATGAGCCAAAGGCTCAGTAAACCATGCACACGACTTACACAAACGATAACTAAAACGGCGCCGACACCACAGCAGCACGCTCCGTCACCAATTAAAATTCAACTAGGGCACGCCTGCTGGTTTCGGTTGCATATTACAGTATGTACCTGACGAGATACAGCGAAATATGATCGAGATATACATTTTGAAAGAAAATGCTTCTTACATCTGATTTCGCAACTGAGTTAGTAGTCAACACCGTTCAGCCTACTACGCCGCATCATGTGAAAAAGTCTGGACTACCCAACAGTTTAGTCAGTTGTTGTATACTGTTGAATATTACGTAGATTGAAGATTTTATGCTCACCTGGTCACCGAATACTTTTGAATAAGTTACTCTTCTCTTTACAAAGCCAATTTGCTGTTAGGACTGTCCGGTGAGGTGACCAATGACTGCCGTCAGCGTACTGAAGACGTATAACACTCCCATACATGGGACGTAATGTCGACTGTTTCTGCTCAACAGATAACGT
This sequence comes from Paragonimus heterotremus, assembly GCA_013368495.1. Classification (NCBI taxonomy): domain Eukaryota; kingdom Metazoa; phylum Platyhelminthes; class Trematoda; order Plagiorchiida; family Troglotrematidae; genus Paragonimus; species Paragonimus heterotremus. Next base: position 145,752 of record LUCH01001109.1, read on the forward strand.
TTTGTCACCACGATTAAGCTCAACCAGTTTGAGTACCCTGGAGTCTGAGTGAGCGAAAATGTTGGGATACCACTCCAATTTTTGTGCAGCAAACCAATGCACTAAAAGCACCCGTTAACTTAATGATTCTAGTGGCTGATCACGTTTGTCACCTGTATTGCAAAAACACATCAAATGTTTAGCATTGACTCATGAGCAATATCTTATTTTCAAGGCTGATTGGTTCCCTATATACACTACTATATTTAGTAGAAGCCGCTTCATTATCTCAAAAGGTAAAGGTCATCCAGTTCTACGTTCAGTGTATTGTTTGACTGTACGAACCCTTTAGATTTTCCGCCGGCTAGCACGATGAAAAAAGATCTCAGTACCAACCAAACAACGGCGATTGATCCGTTCACTGTCACAGGATGTGAATGTGTCAAGTATTTCGAACTCGGTCACAAAAAGAGTTATTTTTTGCTCAAGTTTGACTCGGAATATTTTAGACATTTATGTGTTTTATGTTAGTCTGTTGTACTTTCCAAAACTCTTGTTGAAGATATTCAGAAGGCAGTGCACTACGGTATTGGTAGGTAAACTTGTCGCACTAAGCTAGGTAAAATAACAATCTATCGCCATGCGTACACTAGAATTAATCAGTTGTCTTCATTTCTCTCAGAAAACAAACTAATGTTTACCTGTCAACGAAGCATGTCTTGTTGGGAGACGACTAATCGCGTGAAGTCTTCCATGCTGCAGTTCGACAGGAAAGACAACTGGACGGGGGAAGATTCTATAATGAGATTGTCTTAAGTTATGGTTTTAGCAAACAGTAGTCAAAACTCTGCTGTTTAGCGGACCTGTCTCCAGAAAGACAGCTATGGCCTTTAAGCTGTTAGTGTAAACTTTAACGTAATCGAGACGTCCCTAAATCAATGCAAGGTGCTAAATAACATGCCAGTTAAGTGTGTTGAAAAAATTACAAACTTCACTAACGGGTAGCCTGGTGATGATGGTGAGTTGTAATGGTTAAGCTGTTCTTCGATAAGGGTTGTCCTTAATTTTGACTGACTTGCGTGATACTCAAAAGTTCCGTGATCGTTGTAAAAAATGATAATTTATGTTGAAATGCACATGGTGAGGAACGTTAGGAGAGATGTAACTAAACGGACATTTTTGGTTTATTTTGGAAACAACCTAATCCAATGAATTATGCGGTATGCTGTTTATAAGGCATTTGAATAAAACAATATCCTGTGCACAGTGGTTATTAAGTGGTGAGAAATCGTGGTCATTAGACCAACGTGGCCTTACTAGGTTGAGAGAAAATAGTTAAGTTCGCCGCATTGCATTGTAAAAACAAATGTGTGCATTGACCAACTAAAATTGTATGAACTACTTCTGTTTGCACAACACTGTCCGTCCTATCAAGCCAGGCTACATCTATCGAGATGTTAGTCTACAGTTATTTTTTATTTTTGCATGGGCGCACATACGATAATTCGGCTGATAACTGTATACGTTTCATCAATAGCTTTGAAAAGACAAAATACGCCAGCAGTAAGACTTCCGTCTAAATGACGATCATTGACGGCTTGACGGAATTCACTGAACTTCTTGACTGGACAATCAATAAGAAGTATACTAATTTTCCCGGTTCATTCTTGACTCTATCTATTATCGTTTAGTGTCATATCCGAAATTACGCAACTTCAAGTTTCAGGCTACTGTGCACGTAAATGACAAATCATAAAACAGTGTTGATGGGTAGTTTGGTTTAATTGAAAGTTGGCGCTCACATTTGATCACAGCTGTCTGATTCCCATAAACTTCACAGTCAGCCCCTTTCGAAGAATACCACCAAGCTCAAATTGTTTTGTAGTGAAAACTGGTCAGTAGCCTATGTCACTGTCACTCTCGTGATTAGAACCCTGTCCACACTGCCAGGAGGTGACCGTGTTGACCACTGCGCCATTGATCGCACATCAGGCATGACTGAACTATCAATTACAAACGCAGTCTAATTCGTTCAGGAGTAATGCTTGGGTTCTCTGATCATCTATAGGGAAGACAATACTTTCAACCTGGAGACAGTTAGAGGATCACCTATCGTAGTTACCAGCACAGCTACTGTCTCTTCTCCGGAAGCAGTCGATAATTCGAGCACTACTCGGAAGCAAATGTAACTGAACGGTCGCACACGATATCAGTCTTAATGCATCAGTCTTGAGGTTGAGTCGTGATGAACTACTCATTACGGTTATCTCAGAGAAGCACATCCGAAATTGTAATCCCAGTTGAGGCAGCAATATTAACTAATAAAGAACACAAACAAGAGCGGAAGTTGAGTATAGTATCTCTTTTGGAAAAAAGCCAACTGAATTGTCTACGGGACTGCAAAGCTTGCAATCAATTATGAGCAATTCACAAGCAAATGACAGTCTCCTAATATGTAGGTCGATACCGATTAGAGTTATAATGCTCTATTCGACCTCTGCTTTTATCTCAGAAATGTTGTGAACACTGGTCTCCTACGTGAATGAAGTCCAAATTATAGTGAAGTTTGTAGATCAGTCAACAATACGACCAATTTACCGCGCAATAATACGAAGTGGATAACCTGTTTGTCTTCGAAAACACCTTGCCCGAGGCTTGAATTATCAACCCCTCAATAATGGCCATGATTGAACGATCGTGACAGATAAAAGAAACGTGTATGAATGAAATAAGCATTAAATATTTGAGGGAATATTGGAGGTGACTACGGAAATTAAAGTTTATAACTAAACAATTTGGTTCTGTTTTGCATCATAGCAGAAATATTTATGACGGTGGTAAGAATACTGGTTCACCTTTTCCATTTTCACTCTGAAAATCTCGACTCGGCTTGATTTACCAATTTTAACAGATTCAAAGGAGAATGGCATAATGTTTACCCGGTAACCGTTTTAGAAAGAATCTGCAGTTGGCAACCGATCCCTTAAAGCATTCGGATGAACGTATCCATGTGAAAAGTTTTGATGAAACAACTCAATATTGACTGTCAAGGTATTAGGTTTCAGACTACTCTACGACTACAAACAACCTACCCCCAAGATTTTTGTATTGCGCTCCCTACTCTGTTGAATTCCCAAACATGTAAAAATATAGCGAGGGTTTAGAAAAACTTTTAAGAATTTTAAATGTTGCTCGAATATGTCCCAAACTCCTATTGTTTGAGTTCTGTATGAAGGTTTTACTACTGTTAATCGTTAAGGGTGGCCAAGAACGAACACCTTACAAATGCTTTCTGGTTGAGATTGTCATAAGCTATCATAATATGAATCCACGGACAGTCCTTAAAACACCTTCCACGACTTTGAAAGTGCAGTGGAAGGCTGGATAGCTGTTGCTAGTCACTGCCGTTATCAAATTATCGCACGCAAATTTTAATTCATAACCATTTGTCTTGTTACTAATTCCGTGTGTTTAAGGAACATAGTATCACAATCGCAGGGTTAAAAAATGAAAGCGATTCTCCACGTGTTAAATATCCTAAGATATTGCTGGATTGCTGAGAAATGGCACAGTTTAAATTTGATCACTCACTTTCCAGTCTTGTCGCTCTTGCTCAAATCATGTTAAATAGAACCGCAAATGAAAGGCCGTCATTCAGTTACATCTCTGATTTCCTGGTCTGGCTTTGTTCCCCAGAAGGTACAACACTTGACACTACTATCACTGGCTCAAGTGAGTTCAAACCGTGATTTTTCACACCGGTGTCATCTGAATTTCACAACAGATTTTTATTCAGTGTAATTATCAACACCAGATTTTATCCCTAGTAAAACTAACTATTCTTCCACTAACTTATCAGTGGTAACACATCTTAGACGACCATTCATACTATCATCAAACATAATGTATTCTGAATGCCTGCTCTGATAAATTCCTTCTCGGTTCAAAGGAGATACTAGCAAGGTCACCAAAAATTATGCTCATGATAATGCATAAGCTGATTTACGGCGTAACTGCGCAACAGAGAACCGATCATTCAGAAAGAGATCTGGATGACCAGATAATCAAATCTATGTTTTGTTCACGATGATGTGTGGTTGTGAAGTGTGTCCGATCCAGCGTTGTAGTTAGGTCATACTGGTTACCTGTAAGACATAAGCTAACGTGTTCCAGTTTACGAGATCATCATCAGGCGGTTACACTTCTAAAAGCTGAACAGTACAAGTTGATTACAACTTGTGGATAACCTCATGACAACCAACTAATGAAAAAGTGGTCTGTTGCATTCTGGTCACCAATGAATTGAACTGAACAATCTCGTGATGCTGAATCTCGTTTGAATGGCATGGATGCTAGTTTGTTACGTTGAACATGTTAGCGTACCAGCCACAGATTCTGGTAGCCCGTGTTTTCATATAAAGGAAATCTACAACAAAATTCCTCATTCATAGACTCTAGGGTGTACCACAACAAATTTCCCGGGCACGAAAAACTGATAACCTTGTTCAAAAATATATTCGCTTGTCAAACTTTAACATGACAGAGATGCTGCCTGTCTGTTCCAAAACTTTACACTTCAATCTTTCTGTTCTTATTACGCAACCAAAATGTGCAGTATACGTCGAATTACCTGTGTCACATACCATATGAAGTGGTAAACCGGAGAGTAGGTTATCTTTATTTATATGGCGATCGCGTGCACGAGTCCGCCGGTTGGCAGACTGTAAGACGATGGCTGGCCCACCGAGTAATACGCTGGGTATGTTATCACAATGGTTCAACCAAGAAACCCATCGTGCCTCCTATGATAGACAGTCCGCTGCACGTCAGCGGATCATGGCATTCACGGGACCGGTCACTGTTTTATGGTCGTCACCCGCAGTCTCGCTGTGCTCAAGGTGTTTATGACGCGTCGGATCATATGTGCTGGAGTTTTGAAAATGTGTAAGATTAGCGAAGTCCTTACTGAAGAGTGTGATCTGCTATCGCTTCAGCAAGCAGTGAGACAGAGAGGGCAATAAAAACAAACGTGTTAAACTGGATCGGCTGGGTATGTTGGGCAAGGGGTGCTTCGAGTCTGTAGGAACCACCAAGATATTGGATTCTGTAGACTATGCCTGGCAATGTTTAGATGAGTGGGCTTTATCTTGGATGGTGTGTGGATAGTTCCTGATTCGTAATTTCTGGAACCTACCAAGCTGAACATAGAACGGAACTGATTTTGATATGTGATTAACTTAGGCGCAGTTGAACAGACGTTAAGCTCATACAAAATGAAAGGACATAACAGTATGCCGGATGATGTTCCAGTTAGTGACAGCTGAAAACAACCTGACCACAACAGCGAAAAGTTATCCTCCTTGATGTTCACTAAAAAGTTTCGGAATGATTCGTTCCCTTGATGTGTGAATAACTCCTGTCTACTGACCGACTCTAAGCTAACTTCTCACTCTACATCACTGGGCCACTAATTACAACTGAATGTGGCGAATTAGTCCATACACAAACATTTAGTACAACGTGCTAATACACAAAAATTTCATTATGCTAAGGAGAAAAATACTGGGTCTACTGTACTCCACACCATAGGTTTCTTCCTTAATGAACATTTGTTACACTGACTATCCGGATTCCAAAAGGCATAAGAATCAGTCAGTTGCCTGTTGTTGACGACGAAAGTGGAGGCATCAAATCACACTTAAAGCATTCCAGCTTGTATTAGATTTTTATCAATAAGCGGAAAAGTTTGTTCCTTTTAGATTGAAAAGTAAATTAACAACACATTATGTCAGTTCTGGTTTCTCTGTAAGGCTATTGTATTTGTTCGTGTTTGTCTTAGCCGAATGAATGTCACCCTTGTTTGTATAGAGTTCTGCATTATCGTTGTAAGGCTGCTGAAACTCAGATAACAATCACGCCACATATACTTCATATAGGCAATATTCTTAATCAACCTTCACTCAAATATGGCATCACATTGATCCTCGATAGCTGTCAGCTCCATCTAAATCTATCATTCATCAATGTAAAGCTGTCATTAGTGCCTTCAAAAATATCGGAACTAATACCAGTAGAGGCAGCAATAACTTCTGTTTCTTAAGTGGCTCAGATAGAAACTTTAATGCCCTATCTTTAGCCTCTTCACGAGGGTGACTCCTCGTGATGAGATATATATTAATGAGTTAGTGACTTCTTTACATGTGACTATTTGGTTATTTGGGCATGACACAATGAAGTTAAGAAGGTATCGATCGGCAGAAAATGTTTCCTCAACCCAAACTGTCTTGTGTCAAAACGAAGTAGAATGCCAAGTTATTAATCACAAAAACTTGAACACTTTCATCTTGAGATGAACATGCTAAAAGGCAGCTCGGCTCATTACTTACTGTGGTTAATTGTCCAAATATTTTTCTGTAATCTACGTGGAAGCATTTCAAATTGTGGGAGACTAGACCTAACTGTTGGACTATGGTGATACACAAGACTGTTATTATTTCAATAGAAGTTGGAATTTGTTCTCAACGTTTTTATATTAAGAATTGGGCACTGCTAGGTAAGACTATTGTCCTTGTAACTCGAGATGCGATCGATCGTTTGCAGGATTACTTTACTCTCTGAAAGCCGGTTCATCAAATTTTAGCTGTCGGCAGTTGTAACTTCCATATTTATTCTAACTACATGAAGATAGGAAACGTCACTAATTCATGATGTCTCAGTTACTGAAAAATGAGGATAGTCCAACTATTCCTTTCTCATGAATGTTTCATTATTTTTTTCAGCTGCTGACGCTCGTCGGGTCATATTGATAAACGGTTGGCAAATCATCAACCTGCATGTCTTGAGGTTGAATTCACAAGCGCGAAAAATCTAGCTAGTACGGATTAGACTGTTAACATTCATTGATCGTTTTTGGAGCCCCGGTCGTCGTCAGAGGTCAGTGTAACGTCGAAACACTTAGGTAGCTAAACTTATCCCCAACGCATTTTCATCACACTGTGCCTTGTTTCGTAAAATCAGTGAAGCTTGTGAAATCCCTTTTACTCACAAACGCTCACGTTATCAAGAAATGATTAACACTAACAGATCGTCCAAAGTGAACAGTAACAAATTAGTTGTTTACTTAGTCACCCGCGATAGTTGATTTGTTCTCATGATTCACATTTTACACGACTATTTTTTGGGTGGTGCATTCCTTGACAAAGTGCACATTTTGCTCATATTTTCTGAATGATTTGATAACGTTATACGACACATTGCTTGGAAGGTTAAACATGTCTGGTTGAGCTTCATGCCTCAGCACCATGTTAACATCTCATTACCCTATATAGTACTTATTAACACGTGAGGTCTGACTCTACGGTTCTCTCGTACATTTTCTCAACAATTCTTGATTAGAACACAACACTGATAAAAGCAACAATCACAAAGTCATATAATGATCTTCATGGCCCAGGCACAATCTTGAGAAAGTTTCGTACTCGTGACAAACTTATTTGGAGGGTACATTTTAACCACCGAAAAAACTTTCTCTCATGCTCTTTTTCCGCTTTACAGGTCGGTCTAACACAAGTGTATTGACGACCTATTCCGCAATAGCGCTTACAACTTTGTTTAAAAGTAAACAAACGGATGGTTTGGCGGAAATTTTTAACAGATCGTTTCTTGAAAGCTCATGAAGTAAGTAAACACATTTTGTGGAATGTTTCAATAAACATTGACAATTATACTAGCAATAATCACAACATTATCGGCGGTACTGAAAACTAGAAGTTGGTATTCATTCGTAAAACGAAAATAATTTTGGCTACTCACTTTGTCCTAGCGATTGAACAAGAAATTGATGTCTTCAAGTTGAATAATCGGCAGTTTCAACGTAATTTATGCATTGTTTTTCATTTCACCATGGTGCGAGTTTTAATTGTTTCCCTAGCATGTTAATTAAAATCAATCAGCCTTTGTATGTTCTGATTCTACTAAGTGTTTGCCATGCTTTTGTCACGCAACTGATCGCTACAAGACAAATGCATGTTGGTCATGCTATTTTCCTGAGGTGTGTGCTTCCGGTCACGTTGTCGTGCTCTTCTTCAAAATCACGAAGCAATGATTTCAACTCCAAAAACTAAATGGCTGCCTGTTTTTGCGGAAAAGTTAGTTCGTTGTTCTCTCCAGATTAAACTAGCCGAATTGATAAGAAATAATGGCATTTCTAACGGAATAGTTTCAAGCAAATCCTCTCAATGGTGAAACAGAAGAGTATTTATTGAACTGAATTAACCAACTATAATTATTGCCAATTTAACAAAATATTTCCTTGAGGTACGTTCCGGAAGTGAAAGGTAGCTAAGTACTGGTTAAGTGTGTACGTATTTCTTATTCATTATATAAAACTCAACACAGACTTATGACGCGTCGTGTTGCTCACAAATATTGCCGCCCAAAAAAATTCCATCTAATACATCTGTCATTTCTTAGGGATATGCTAATTATTGTCCGGTTCGGTTTATTCACCAATTCTGATCAACCGACACGTTGAAAACAACTTTCTTCCAAACTGAACATAGGATGTTGTATGGGTGAATAGGTTGGTAGGTTCTCTTTGAGCAAATTGGAGAAGCTTTGTATAAGAAATAGCAAACCGTAAATTTTCTGAAAAATAACCACCAAACTGTCTGCATCATTGATCAAGTTAATGAGTTGTCAGCCGGTGAAAATCTGCTTTCTCATTCTTCTAAACTTAGACAGCTCTAAAATTTGCGGAATGACACCGCTTTTAATGACCAATTTTCGACCGAATATGCCTATGGTAGATGTCTATTTGTTAGATTTTCTAATGAAAAGTCATCTCGTTACGTACCTGATCATCCTTATTATATGGACATTAGCATTTCTGTAACTGTGTCCAATTTGCTCCTGCAGTTCAAATAATTCTGGACACTGAGATTTGATCGGGGTTCTCCTTTACTCCTGGAAGAATGTGCTCGGCGTTAATTGTATCAAGTGCCTCATTTTTTTCACGTGATCTAAAACGCACACAGTACCCTAGTTAGTATGAAGGAGCTCAGCACGCCTTGTCTGCGTTTCGTGGGAAATCATACGACGTTTCTGGTAACGACAATCTGCTGATTTACCAAAGCAGAATTTAAATCATGACACTTTGCAGTAAGTTCACCAGGGTTAGGTTTGATAGTATATGTGCTATTTTTCTGAGCCGCATCCAGTTTTGTTTGTAAACAAGTCCTTCTTGTCATCTAGTCAGTAAATCTACACAAGACAACAAAATCATATGGCTGACAGGTAGTTCACGTGACGGTTTGACTGAATGGACCAAAGGATGAAACATAATGAGTCTGTGATCAGGCTATAAACAATCCTTATTAACTGTAGTATTTTCAGTGCTCTTCAGTGCATCACAACAAGATTCACTCATGAAAACGTCCTTTGATAGCAACCTTCCGTGTAGCTGTCCACAAATCGACCAAACGAGTATCCTGCTCAAAATCTCAAAAATTACTTCTAAGCACATCGCCACAAATCACCTTCTACACAATGCTATCATTTTTGTATCTGTGCACGGATCCTTTCCAACTAGGTTTTCCGTAACGAATATGTTGTTCATTCTACACAACTTCACGGATAATAGAGATCAGGTTCTTCGAACTTGCCAAGGCTGTGGACATGGTGCCACACCTTCCACTTTAATATAAAGACAGGGCATACGACATCAGTGGTTATATGCATCACTAGATAACTTCAACTCTTTACCGTAGATCTTTCTGGGTTAAACACGGCTTTAATCTCTCGCCGTTCGAGCCCATAATGGTCAAAGTACCGCGAGGATCAGTCTTCGACCGTTACTTGTTTCAATCTATATTAGTGATCCACCAGAGAGAATTTCCAGTCATTCTGCTCTGTAAGCGGATTGTTCGAAAATCCAGAACTACTGTCCTCACAGGTGATCTCACTGCAGATAAACAGTGACAAGAACAGTTATGTTTTCTCACCAACGACCACGAATCTACGCAGCTGTCTACCAGTGAAGATCCCGGTAACGTTTCTGCAACACAAAATGCACAAATAAAATGTGGGCTGACAACATGAATCTTAAAAATAATGTTGAACAACGGCTAACCTCCAACCCGTCCTCCTCAAGTCATCACAGTGAAGCAACCAAAAAAGTTTTTGTTGTAGATGGCGTGATAAAATCCACATTCCCCTAAACCAGAAAAACTTTTTATGGTGTTCATCTTTGACCACGGCATGAATACACTAACTCATTAATTTATTCTGCCCTTAAGAAAAGCACAAAGATTTTGAGCGCAAACACAAGGTTGAGAAGAAAATTGTGGTAGGTTTTCGAAACATTACAAACGAGTCTGGTTTCGAAATGCTTGAGCTTCGCTAGCTGAAATGTCGAAGACTGTATAGAAGCTGTATTCTTACATCTCTTTTTGTCTGAATGGCTGGCATTTTACTTTGGTAACTTCAAATTACCTATAGAGTAGCCCTGAAAAATTTCAGAAATTCGTCGGGCGTTTTTTCTGACACAAAGTGATAGCTTATTGGAATTGCTTGTCAATGATTGCCGTTAATGCTTCTTCTTGAGTGCAAGTTAAAGCATTTTCGCACTCATCTCTTCAACAGAATCAATGAGTTAACTAAAGTCGTACTTTTCCCATGCCATATTGCTTTCCATGTTGACACTGTGTTCATGACGACCGGTCGTACACATGATCTTTCATGATCGCCGTGCTTAATATCAGATGAATTGCACAGATTGGGTGGACATCGGCTCCTACCCACGCATTCTGGTTTCAATCAAGGAACCACTGAAATATTAAGTTATGACCCCACCAAACCAAAGTAGGTGGTAAGCGACGTGAGGATAACCCTCAGTCATACAGTGTCCAGGTCGATGTACTCTGTTTGTTGCATTTGGACATTGATGATTGACCTGCTGGCACGCAAGAGATAGAGATGAAAGTAATACAGTTTTCGCATATGTTCTCTTACGATAGTAGGTTGAGTAGGAATCATCAACGATGGCATATTAGTCAGTCCTGTACCAAACACACCAAACGCGCTCCACATACAGAAGAAAAAGCACTAAGGAAGTTGACTTGCTGATGACGCGTTACTTACGGTTGCTTGTTTTCAAGGTGCAGGCATCTTGTTGCTGAATGTTTGAATATGGACGTGGCTATTTCTAGTAATTAGATCCCTTCCACTCCCGTTCTGTTTATTCTCTTGTACACGGTCGGCTTTTTCACGATTGTGTGGCAGCTGGGCATCAGCGAGAATCAGTAACATACTGCCGCCTAATATTATTGTGATGGACTGTCAGGCAGGTGATGCGAGCATTCCAACTCTCGGTGGAATACCTCAACACAGGGGAGGTGCGTTCGAAAACCCACTGCGAGTATATGGAGGAGGGCGTGTGCGACCGGGTGAGTCATCGCTCGACTTCATCGGACCAACGGGCGAGACGTAGCAGCCGAAATAGAATGAATGGCCAAAGTTAAGGCGCGATTATTCCAACACTCCCAGGAATATCTGGGCAAGGATGTGCAGTACAGTCAAAGCCCACAGTGGACGGACGGAGGACAGCACGAGCGACCGGACAAGCCATCGCTCAAAGAAATCGGATCAACGAACGGGGACTAGCGGGAGGAAAACCCCCGGATAGAAGGCTAAATCACATACCTAAACCGGATAGAAATGCACACGACGTGTGAGCGGAAACCTAGGGGTGTTATGTGATTCAAAATCGCGAGCGCACGTGTGGCATGGGAACTAGCGGGTTGGACAATAAAGATTGTGCTTTATTGAACGCCTTTTCGCCACAATATGACAATAATTCGAGGTTATTGAAGCGGTGGTTAACACCGCCTTGTCAAACTCACGATGATTGTGACAATGACTGCAGTCTGGAGGAAGGCGTGCCCTGCTGATAAACTGAACTAAGAGCCAAACAAAAATCTAATACTCTTCTTTGAGATGGACTGACGGATGCGCTTGTATGACCGCAAAGGTTACGATGAACTGAGCGTTGTGTTAGGTTTGCAGCAGGTTAAATCTTCGAGTTTCAAAAAAGCTATAGATGTCCTCTCGATTGGACACTTACAGCTAACACAGTTTCGAGAATCAGCCTGGTAATCTTGTCAAGTCATCCTCCATATCAACAACGGCTTGGATACGTCGGATCTGATATCCCAACGCAGCTTGTCGTTTTATGACCTTTTACTGTACATTCCAAACGTTAACGTGACTTACACAAATGGCCATGTCAATTCATTGCATGTCAGATAGGGTTAGTTAATCCAGCTCGACCAAAACAGTTAGTGTTGATACCATTCTATCTCGCACCTCACCCCCAAATACAAATTATCCCGCTCACTGTTTGGGATGGTCACTGGGTCACGACCATTGTCAAACCAAAAGCCATCAGGTTCTGTTACACATGTTCACATTAGCAGAGCCTCTCAAGGAAACGAGAATGCACACAGCGCATCTTGTCCTGACTCTGTCAAAACAGGTAGAAGGTGCACGGTCCCGATGTATGGGTTTTTAACTCCACGGCTTCAATAGCTTCACCTAGTAAAGGAAATGCAAATCCAGGACTGTTCTAACATCAACCCATCCGTCCGTCGGACTGAGCAAATCTCCACGTTTTTAACTGGTGATTTGAAACAGTCAAAATAACTTCTGCTGTGCTATCCAGATTATGGCAAGTCCGAACATTTTGTTACTCAGTTTGTTGTTTATTTATATTTGGTGAGCAGCTATTTACATTTCATAGATATTTCAAATTGAACATCACTCACAATTGATCGCAGCTGTCGCATTCCCATAGACTTTCCAGTCGGCCCCTTTCGAAAAGAAGCACTAGACTCGAG
>LUCH01001110.1:14168-26931 GCA_013368495.1 Paragonimus heterotremus
GAGGCACTGGAGCTGAAAGTTGATCCAAAAACGAAATATTTTAGCTGGCTACTAACCGCTAGCGTTGGAAGTGGAACTGACACGTGCGCGTGGCAAAGCTTTACTCAAAATCGCTGCGTCTATTTTTTATCAACTCAAATACCAATGTACAGTTCGGTCTGATACAGCAGTTACGCGAGGTTAGCAGAATTGAATATAAAACGATGAAAACATCCCACTGTTTCTTATGATGATTGCCTGGTATACAAGCGCTTCGTCACCAATCAGGCTGTCAGGAAAGTGACGCCGTAACTCCATTACAAATTGATTCTGACTTAACAGTGTAAGTTACTAGCAACCGGAAGTAGTAAGTTATGGGTACATTCTTCCAGCACCAAAGTCTGTGACCACACAATCCCGAAGGCTTCGATGGAATTCGTTTTGGTTCTTTTTGTGAAATTCAAAATTATTTCAATTTGCGTGCCATTTGGTTGGTGGGAGAGCATAGACCGATTGGGTATACTTGAACCCACCCTCCGAAGACAAAATCACTCCCTCTTTGCCACTGTTTTGCTTCTTACACACCCAGTATGACCAGTTTCGACGTTAAGGTGCCGGTATTTAGTAGACACTGGCTGATCACAATAAAATCACTGTTTTGTGGAAATTACTAGGGAGAAGGACAAATATAATCGTAACAAAATTGTTCAGTCTTCATGGGATGACTCCCTTTGAAATTAGTCACTAAATAATATTTTATATAATCCATTAGGAAACATCTATGCAAGGCTTTCACATGCTGTGAATGGGATAACCGTGCATAACTTGTTTTCTAATAGTGTCTCTCAGTTTAGCTACAGGGTCACACACTCTGATGTGTTTACAAATTTGCTGGCCTAGTCCATTTAAAAGTATTCAGTTTGGCTTAGGCCGATGGTACAGGACGGCCAGTTCAGTATGTGCAATTTCCTTAATGGATGTGATTTCCTCTGACTTTGGACATTATTCAGGGACATTTTCTTGCTGGAAAATGATTTTAGTTGGTATATGTTATATAATATATGGAATTTCAGGATATAAAATTGAATTTCTATCCACCATTCACTGAAGTAAGTTAACTCGCACCTTTAGCTGTAAGTGCAACATAAAACGCTAACGACGGTTTCCTATTTGTGTTTCTTTTTCTACAACACATCACCTCCTGTTTGCGCTGTTCTTACTACCACTCACGTGAACGGACTCATCCGATAGATCAAAAATCTTTCCTTCAGTATCCGCAGGACTCAGCCCACTTTGAATCGTGTACTTTGCTCATGATGCAGCGGACCTTACTTTTCGCCTCTTGGTACTTTTATTAAGAGCAGTCGTTCAAAGTTCACTACAGGCGTTTCGTTGAGACACCTCATACTTTATTGACCACAGAAGGATTTGCTGACGTATTAAACTTCAGTCCACAAACTCTGTGTTTGTCTTTTTTAATGAATAGTTGGTTGTTATTATCTTTCTTGTTATATATTCATGGCGATTAGCCTTTTAAAAGACTAAAGAAGATAAGCTGCTCATTTTGAAGTCACCAAGCAATCTTCTGCGGACTGGGAATTGTTCTATTCTCGAAGATGCTTAACGTGAAACCGCCAGTCTGACTGACTGTATATCTAAAACCAAACAGAACCCTTAATCGTCCTGCTTCACGGATTCACCGGATCAAATCTGATTGACAGTCCTGTTGGTGTTCGTAACACATGATTTAATTTCTCATCCTGCGGTGATTCAAGCGTCACGTTGACGGATTTGCGGTCGTGTTGTTGTCGGGTTCGGAGCATGTTTGATTAGGTGTGAAGGAACAAGCGGCTTTCAGGCAAATTCGGCGCAGTGGCGAGTAATGACGTCGGCTAAATGCCCTAATGTTGTTGTCATCCGTGTGACACTGAGCGAACTTATAATTGCGTTTTGGAGTGCATGTCGTATGTTTCCTTACTTGTAGTCGCCAAGGAAGCCCAATGGGTTAAACGGCTATGTATGTAAAAACTGACCGGTTTCCAGATCCGTAAGTTGGCAAACTATTAACAGTGGAGTAGCGAACAAGGCAGGTTTACTATGTTTCTCATCAAGCTAATTATCTCTCAATAAGCGCTGTGACTGAGAGATTGTTGACCGGGTGTGCGTTAACAACTGCACAATTAGTGCTCCAAATTGTGAGTTTGATTGGAGAAGCTAGCTGTCTGTACGGATTTCTTATGAACATGGAGGTTGGGTTTTGCAACCAGGTCCTGCTGGCTTTAACAACATTCAACTTTCGGGATTTCATCCTATTTGAGCTATTCGAGCTCGGCAGACAGCCTGAAAAGCACACCTTGTTGGCAAAGTGATTAGAGTCGGTCAGATGTGTAACAGCAGCGTTTTGTGCCGTATTCATCACGCCGTTTACATGTCCACATGCTGTATCATAGAATATGACCAGAATACTATACCCTGCAAGAGTGAACAAGTGAGCATACGCACAGGCTGAACGTACAACACGGAAGCTTGTCTTTACTTTATGATATGTTAATGAGGGACGAATGGAAGCTCACAAACAAATGGATTTCATGATCGACTGTTTCGACCGATAGCCTGGGCTTCCTTGAGTTCTATTCAGTCACTAGATCTTTTCAGGAACGACTAATGGAACCCCATTTCCTAATTCACAAGAACTGATATAGTTTTCGGCTAGATTGTTTGCATCTCATTTTGAACAAAACCTATTGGGCTGTCACTGTGAGTAATAACTTCTTACAGATGTCCTACTTCCGCATAAGGTATTCATTCTGACCAACTGGAAAAAGTATCAAAATAAACGTACTGATTGTTTCAACTGTTCTTCCTTTGTAATTACTGTTGAAACGAGCCATCTTTCCTTCTCAATGTGGTACTACCCCAAAACTCCATGTAGTTGCTGCCCTCGGACTCTTGATGGACTTAACGTCGTTATGTTTACGGCAAGCGGAACGCTGTTTAATTGGGAATCCTCATCAACGAACCCAAATACAAAATCTGCACAGTGTATATAAAAAGTAAAATCGTTACGGACCGCATCCAACTTACCACTTTCCAGCTTGCTCATGAAAGTGTTCGTCAACAGCTGGTCTAAGGATAAACCCATTGCTATTCCACCTACTCTTACTGTCCAATAAAGTTAACTTGACTATAATACAAGATAACCCTGCCTTGTTTTTTGTTCTGTATTCTTCATTACCTCGGCAAGCGTGTTAGAAAGAAGGCTAAATAATTTGCGTGCACTAAAATAAAATAATGTGGCGACGTATTCCGTTTGATTGTCATGATAACGATAAGCTGAAAATGTTCTCAAACTGGTCACAAATGTGGTGGCTCAAGTTTGTTAAACATAAGATAACTAAACGAACTTGTTCAGCTGTTTCTGAATTTACATATGCTTAGACTCATGGGACGCGTTCAAAAGATGTTTGGTGCTGCAAATATCGATGGTTATCAGTGTTGCATTGAGTGCTTTGACTGTATATCATCCTGGCCTGTCGCTGGTTGTGTCCATTATGGGATTCTCACGGTTACATCACGATACGTTTATCTTTAAGCTCTCTACCTTTGTGCTAACCAAACATATCAACTGTATACGCGTGGTAGTGTGCAGCATAAATCTTTCTTGACAGTCACCGTCCGCAGTGATGGAAACCATGGAATTGATGTATAGTTCCAATGCCGCTGTGTTATTGATCTTCCGGACGTCCAAATAAATGGTGCACTGATGGTATGGAACTCAGCTACTCAGACTTCAGATGTTTCATGCTATCTCTCGGGAATGATGGTAATCAGTTGACTCTCATTCTCGTACTTTCAGCGGCCTTAAGGCTGTCAAGCTGTTGTTTCACGTTGACTAACTATTTTTCGTGGTTCGAATGTACAATCTGTTTTTAACCCTGTTTTCACCCTTCATTTTCCCCATAGGGACCATAATATCCGGAAATAACGCAAAAGTCGATCGCAACATGAACAAGAGTTTATCACCCAAGGAGATTGGTCTGGTACTGTTTTTAGCTTTGGCAATTCTGCTGTTTTTGGGTTCCGCATCCACGGTCATTTTTCTAATCTCGCGTACACGTTGTAAATCAACGAAAATTTGCAATAGTTCTGCACGGTACACGCCAAACACTAATCTTGATGATGCTGTCAGATATAGGAAAACAACGTCGAATATCCTGGTAGCTGACGTGAATGAGAAATATGGCTTCCAGGCTGTCGGGACAACAAACACGGCCTCACAACGAACTCAGACAAAGCTACCGAAATCAGCGGAACCATACCCTTATCGAAACCTACAGCTTTTCAATAGCAAATATCACGTTAGGCAATTTCCCGAATTTCATGGTAAGTGAGATTTCGAATGAAACCAACTGTTTTACTAAACGTCACATGTAACTTAATTTAAAACACTGTTTTAACACAAAGACAACCTATTTATGTGAACATTCTGTAAACTTATACTCTTGACTTTTAAGGTATGGGTGAAAGATAACTGAACTATAACGATGAGTTTTGGACATCAAATTATTTAGAAGAATTTCTGAGATCAACGAAAGATAGCTTAAGCAATCTATAACTGTCGAATGACTCGACAGACTGAATGAAGTCTTGGGGCGGTTCTTTCACCCTTCAATTGTCATCGTGGAATGTTGAGAAGATTCGTCTGAACAGACTTTTAATATTACGTAATACTACTTATGAGTAGCTCAGTGTGAAAATGAGAAAATATCACTGCCTGTGTCATATGAAGGAGTGAATTTTGTTTTTTCCGCAATGCACAACAATTCAAATAGTTTGATTCCATCAGTGAGACAAACCTCATAGAGATGAATCAGTATATCATCGCTGCCCTACGAGAGGGCGTACGTGAATGTTAGACAATTCCGTCGCACCTGGTGTATAGTCACTGACTCAGTTGTCAACACCGTTGCCTCTGGAGATGTATGGTCGGCTTTCACATCCCAATCGGGATAATACTAATGAACTTTAATGAAAGTGAAACCTCAATCTCTCAGTTCTTTTTGAAGAATATTGACTGGAATGTCCATCCGAATTTGAGTGGTGATATACCTGTCAGGTCCCCTTCTAGTTGTCATTCGTTTCCTATATTGTGTGATCGACTCAGGATCTACAGTTAAAACTCATTAATTAGTAGCATCAATCTTTAATCTCTTTGGATCAGTGGGTACTTAGTTATGTGTCTTATATCATGTCCTACTAAAACAAGTTGTATCTGTGAGTCCTAGTCTGAATTAGACGGACAGTTCGCGTAAACAACATCTTGGTGTTAAAAATGCATATAAGCAACAGATCTTGAATTCTTCTTCAGTAAAAGCACCCAGCTGGCTGGTCCTCCATGGATAAGACTAGTTGGTATGCCCAAGTACGGTGGTTTCCTCAACAAAACACAAAAGTCAGGTGCACGCGGTAATAATGTTATCCGATTTCCAGGTCGTTTGGCACCTCGTGACGTAAAGTAGGTAGGTTTTCAATCAATATTTGGAACATATTTTATGTTAATCGAACCAAAAACGGAAACCTAGTTTTGGTTATCTTGTTAAAAAGGAAAAGTAAGAGTATACTTATCATGCGGAGCATGAACAGATCAATAGGTAGCACAACCAAACAGATACATTCTGCACGGTGCACCTGTCGCGGACATCCTAACCCATTTCATCAAGCATATGATATATTGTGGTGAACTTTATTGGGCACGATTAATCGAAATAACGAGACAAGAGCAGTGTACACATCCGTAAAGACGTATATATGCATACTGTTGGTGGTGAGACAGGCACATAGAGAGACATCCTTTCCATTAGCTCATGCAAGGCTTAATGTTACCATGTCCACTGAAAGATCGGGAACCGTCGATATTATTGTCCAAAGAAATAAAAAGCCCTGTAATTTGTATGAAAATAGGACTCAGATACTGAGCTTCTGAATAGTGAAAGATTGATCTTAATAACACTTCAGTTTAGTTTGCTAGTTACTGGTTACAAGCATTGCACGTGTTTCTCACTAACTTTGTGATGGGTCTGATAAGTAACACAGGCAACTAAACTACGACAATCAATTGCTTGGCACTCACGAAGTGTTACTATGTGCGGTGTCCAGCAGAACAACAGCAGATTGCGTCTAGTTTTATGACATCTCTCTGTAAAAGTCGTAATGGCGTTCTGAATAAAATATCTATTGTGTATGGTGCCTACCACTGTGGAGCAGTTGACAGATTTTTAATAATTGCCGGCAGACCAACAGAACTTTCTAGTGAATGACTTTGAGTTTTTAAGATTGTCATCCCAAATTAGTATGGATCACACAAATGGTGAGTGCCAGTAGTCACTCAGGATTTATCGTTCCATACTTAGAACCACTGCGGACAGTCCTTCTTCTCTAAAGCGTGTTTTTGACATTCCCATTTGTTCGCGTAGCTTAATACAGTGATCAAAAATCTTGCTTCCCTTATCCAAAGAAAGGTTTAGTTGAGATTATGTGATCTGTGTCAATACACAATTCTTGGTTACGTATGACTGCTGATTGTGACAAATCCGTAATCTTGCTGTTGCCTTGAAGGTTGTCGATACTACGGAAAGTTACACATGTTACATTTACAGCAATTCCACAGTTTTTCACTCGTAAACCAGTGGTTCTATGCACACTGGCACGTTCAGTTGAATCGGGGAAATAAATTGCATTTTCCAGGCTCTTTCCCTATATTCTTCTGTTTCATTCAGATATCTGAGTATAAGTTGAGTCTTATTAGTGAGGGATAGCAGTTTCTGCATTCCCATACTCCTTTGTAGACAGTCCTTTTGGAGAAGAAGAATCCATGCTCAAAATACGTTCTCGTTAGAGATCGTCAGTAGTACGCGTCTTTGCACATCCAGAACCTCTGTCTAATGACAAATTGTGACGGAGAGGAGTAGAATGCAGTAATTCAACTGGTTACCTCATTTAATATGTGGGAGCCCTTGGGTGGAAGTATGTCAGGGCGTCTACATCTTTCAATCCAAAACCGTTTCCGCCTTCGAGAAAAAACGATTGATTGTTCTAGTTAGCGGAATTGTTCAGAGCGGTCGAGAGGTGGTCTTGATTAGACTTTATCCCTTCGACTTTTTATTCCGCTATGCTCATCAGTGACCATAACTATTTTTTTCGGCAACTGTCCTTTTTTTAGCCGCTTTGCGTCATATAATTGCTTTATAGTTTTCGCCTTGGTCACATAGGTTTCGGGACGGAAGAAAGCTGTTTTTGTACGCGTCTTTTGGCCTGTCTTGTAAGTGAATACGGGGACAGTCGCAGTATTATTTGGGACCGAGATTTTCGTGTTAATTTTTACCGGGAAGAGAATCCGAAGTTCGCCGAGCGTACTGCGATACCAAGGACGAAATAGCGTATCGTTTTAGAGAGTTTACAACAAAGTAAAATATATTTTATTCCATAACACGAAAGGGAACTTACGGCAAACAAAAGACGTAGACATGTCTGGCTTATCAATCGGGAGTAAATGAAAAATTATAATGTTCACAGAATACACTAGTTCCACTGACAAAATGACATTGCTTAGAACAACGTTCTACTAGCTGGAGAATGTTTTAAATCGGTTGAGTATCGATAATTCCAGAGCTTACGATCATTCGACAGTGTTATTGATAGCGTTCCACTCATAGCACAGAGGCTTCTTCAGAACAGCTTGAGAGAATAATTTAGCCGAGCATGACCAGACGATTATAGGTAGGTAGCCTGATAAATACTTGTTCAATAACCGAATGTAATGATGTTATATATCATGTTTACAGTGTGGTTGCAACGGTTTCCACTATCGGCCCTATCAAACACAAACAACTGCATTTTCATCCACATTTGATTGTAGCCCTCAGATTCAGACAAACTTTCAATCCAGCCTGTTATGAAAAGGACCACTATACTCCAGTTGTGCTCTTGTTAGAACTTATCAGTAGTACACCTCCACTGTGTTACTGAATTCACTTTAGACACTGCCTGAACATTCAGTTACTTTTACTTGAGGGTAGCGATCAGATTACTGCTCTCGTCGGTGGAAGACACTGGTGCGGTCCGTTAAGTCTATTGGAAATTGACTAGAAAATCCATTTGAATGCGAAAGCTGATAGTAACTGTAAGTGAGATGAAGCATGAAATTAATCTAAGTCCCCGAATGCTCATCAGTAAGCTATATTTTCAGTTTGAAAGTAGGCGTAATTAGGTAATGATCTTTGCAACAAAAATGCGGCCATATCAGTTTAAACTGTCTATGTCATCCACTTTCACAGCAGAGTGACAACATAGTTGAATGGTGCTGAAATCATGCGGCAGTTTCGTCATAATTTAATCTAAATTTTTCGTCGGTTCACTAAAGTTATTGTCTTGTTTGATGAGTTCTCTTCAGTTTATCTGTAAGCTTTAAGTCAAAACCGATAGCAAGTCGACAGTAAAACCACTGACTGATTAAATTTTGCTGAACATTTTGAAACAAACATGTGGAAAAAGTCTTCTCAATTACACATCGTGGCTTTTTTACTCATCGTAGAATGGAATGGGCAACAACAGCCTGCAAAACTTGGATTATACCAATCCAACGGGCGTGACTTTATGCACGAAAGGGGTATTTAGTTTCAGGGTCGTTTGAATACAACATTTTTGAGATAACCAGATACACCTGCTGCACGAATTCGAAAGCTGGAATACTCATATTAATGTTAGCTGTGAAATTGAATCTTTCGGAATTCACCTCCTGATCTAGTTCGATGTTCCAATGACATTTGCATGTTTGACCAACAAAAAGCTTACACAACAAAGCGGACAACTTTGAGTGAAGACTAGTGTAAAAATATAACTGCTTCTTCTTACATAATTTAGCAAATTGTGGGAACAGTGCATGCCAGACGTTTGAGGGTTAGCTCAAATTTATACGGTTTTCAACTTCTTTTCTAATTCAAACTGTTTTCTTACATCGTGTAGAAACTGTACCACGCATGCGAGATCGGACTGGTAGACACAATCTTATCCACAGTCATCTGCCGTCAGCGAACAGACCGAATTTGTCTACGCATCTCCCGATTACCGACATCGATTGTTATTTACATACATTGCCAAATGTACATTTTCATGACCTCACTCAAGTAAAATACATTTCGCGTGAACGGAAGACACAATTATGTGCAAACTTTCAATCCCGTAAAAAATTAGTCAACTCCAGATGTGTACCCTACAATCTACAATGCACAATTCCGAAGCACTACACCCCACCCAACACTTCTTCGTGCCAGTCTATCTTGGTACAAAAATTGCACAGAAATGACAGAACTCAACCGCATTTAAAAGATGTAGATAGGTGTGGTGAAGACAGCTCACTTCACATCAAGTTAAACACACTTCCTTCGGACGAACTTGAGAATCCACAGACAAATAAATGGATGAAATCCAAAAACTTTGTCTTTATGGATCAGAACCCTATTGTGAATCAAGGCCAATAATCAGAATATATAGTCAGTGAACGATCATTTCTTATCTGATAGTTTTTATAACATTCATTTATCCATAAAATACAGAATTACCTCGCTGCATTCATGTTATTTTCCTTGAAGAATTTAAAAATGATATCGTGTTTTCAATAAAATGCTACTTCACATACGGTTGGTTTCAGCTGAACATCATTCGTGGTTGATAGCAGATTTAATAAACAACGAGAATTTTAGCCAGCACTCAGTGAATCTAACCATCATACTCAGGATTCGTCATTCCTGGATTACGTAGGTTGCGCTTGTCTATATCACGACCGGGAAGTGTATTCTACTTCACCATTGTCCTCCCATTTTACGTTAACGAATTTTCACAGTCAAACGCTCAACCAGTTTCGTTTATTGAGCAGAATCAATGAGATCGGGGAATTGCAATTTTTGTGGGATTAACACAAAGTCAGTGTTGCTTGGTGTATGGTAAAGAACGCGCTGTTTTGCAGGGTTTAGTCATGAAAACCTAGATAAAAATTCAGTTCTTGGTCGCGACAAGGAGATGCGTCACCAATGAGGCCTGACGGTATCAAAGCCTGGGCGTAGCGTTAAGCCTTAAAAATGGGTTAACTTGAAAGTTTGTAGAAGTGTGAAAATTGAAATGAAGTGAGGGTGATGTTCAAGTTGTACTCATCAATCTTCACGCCTACTAATGAGAACGGAAAATCGAAAACCTGTTCCCTTGTACACGACGGTTTGTCTTGACCCCATTCGTGGCAGTGAGAGACAGCGACACGATTTTCTCGTTTCCGGGATTTATCTTCTGTGGAATAGAAGCACATCTAAATGTGGGTCTTTTTCGAGATTGTGATTTTTTGGAAAATGAAAACCCATTGTTCGTGAGTACGCAGAATAGACTTTTTTATTTCGAAGGGTTTTTACTTGTTATCAAAACATAATGCGCAACATATCGCCTGACTAAACCAGTGTCAAGCTAACAATTCCACTTCATCACTAGCATAAAACCTGTTAACAAAGAGGGTTACACACAATCTCAATTCATACTGTTGCCTACTTGGTCGGAGTATTAGTACTGAACATTATAAGTCACGTGCCAGCTGCTAAAAGCAGAAACTACTGGTAGTGATCCTGGGATTGCCCTATACTTTAATTCTGTATCTTTTTCGATTTTTCTTGTATCAATGCTTTTCACCTTTTTAACACTTGTGCCGTTCACTGTTGGTTGAGAACTGCATTCGAAATATTATCTCAACATGTCAACCTTGTGCCATGAGTTAACGAGAATAAATATTTTTTAATGGTAGTGCGTCCACTAGCTAAGCATTGATTAGATGAGTTGAACGCTAATGATGATTGATCAGGTCACAATATCTTTTGCGAGATGCAACTAATTTGTTTATATTCCACAGAGAACGTTGTAAAAAAGACGAACGAAAAGACGATTATCACCATGAGTCAAAAGAGTCACGGCTGTACACATGTTAGATTTTCTGTCTCATTTTGCTATCCTAAGTGGGTTTTGTTCTTTGATTCAGTATGACATGTTTTGGTCAGATCCCAACGACGCACTTCCGATTGGAGTCTGAACTCAAACACTTATCAACCATCTTCCCTGAAAACAGAGCACTATACCTGAGCAAGTGTCACAGCATTGGCGCATATCCATGCTAAAGCTTAGAGCTGAACACTGGATGTATTTCCACTAAGCAACCATGTTGACTATTGCGTATAATGTGCTGATTGGTGTGATTTAAATAATTTACGGGAAAAATGAACTTAAATCCATAAAAAAACTTTGTTGCAAAGACTTATTTTTGGGAATCGAAGTAAATGTGGTTATGAGTATGTGGGCAGCCGAAACCATACAGGTCAGTGCAAACCATAAAGTTGCTTTGTGCACCTTAAGAGGTGAATACTCAGCATTTTCACAGGCAAGTGCTTATCAGACATAACATACAAAAACGTTTTTAGTTTAGGTTTGCAATTAAGTCTTTTACACAAACGTCCGTATTATGGAGAGACCATGTTGAGCACAGAATAACAGAGGAACCGCTTCTATGAGTTTGCGGATACATGGTTTCAAACAGAATCTGGTTGAGGGTGTGGACTTAGATTTAGAATGGTCAGGATGAAGAATTTAGTAGAAAGCGGACAAAATTCTGTGGGCAAGCGACTAGCGTGCATTAAAATGTTGAAACGCAATAAATGCCAAGACAGCGAGTTAAAGAACAGGGCTACAGTTGGTCAAATGATTCAGGAAGTTAGAAAGAAGTTTAAAATCTCTGGTTAGAGTTGCTGAGAACAAAGTAACCAACGAGGAAGCGAATTTGACTGAAAAAGTGAATTTACGGCTAAACCAGGTTGAAAACGACTTCACACATAAAGTAACACTTTTAAAATCGTAAAAGCGATTGTAACCTGAAGAAATCACGACATAGTGTGGCTCAACATAATACCCACATATTTACCAGGTTGAAACATAAGAGGAATCTAGTTTCTAAGTCGTATCAGGGACAATCATCACAAGGGTGCTGGTAGTACGTTACCTTAAGCAATAAAAATAAAATGCCAATTCAGTTAAGCTTATTGAACGATGAAAATTCTGTGGTAGACCCACTAACCAAATGGGTAAGACCATTTTTCAGGTGAGGGAAGTTAGTTTTTTCGCATAATTGAGTAAAACTGAGCCCTTTAAAAGACCATGTGTTTTATCTGGCCGAAAAAGGAAATGTGGTATGAATTTCGTAGTGGAGGTTACCCGGTTTACTTGAAAACGGTTAGTGACAAAAAACCTTTCAGATATATGTACCAATATGCGCGCTTTCAAAAAACCTCTGAACGCATCTGAACTCATGTAGTGGATGTAATAACGAAGGTTCCAAAGTGTTCTCTCCTTGTCTGCTCTTATTCAAACAACTAAACAACTTCGGCTGAAACAAGCGTCAACAAAATTGAAGTGAAACTCTCATCAACTATGATCACATAGATTTCAAATATCAAATGATTTCGTGGAAAACATCACGTATTTACGTGTGATAATCACTAAATAAATCTATTCATCTATCTCTCTTTTAATTCATTTATTTATTCGCATACATACGTATACATATATACATGGTTTTTAAGCATTGCAACGACCTTAATCCCGTTATGTGCATAACAAAGTTGAAGACGTTACAGAGTTTTAGAATTTGTGCTTGATGAATATGTTCTTTTTTGTTAGGGTCAGCAAATCCTAAAGCGTTCTGTAC